>CM034153.1:699181117-699270364 GCA_019776745.2 Taxus chinensis | reverse complement strand
AGAAGGGCGCACAGAAAATGTGTGTTACATCGAGGTTCGGTTGCGCCTTTTGGCGCATGGAAAGATTGTGTAACATGGACAAATGATGCGCCAAAGGAATATGGTGCAGCGCATGGAGGGTTTACACAACATCATGTTACTGCAATGGAGGGTTGCGCCCGCGCCTTTGTAATCTTTATACTTGCGCGAATAAGTTTATGTTACATGAAAGCTGGGTGCGCCCTTGGCGCATGAAAGCGGGATGTAACATGGAAAGAAGGTGCGCCAAAGGGTTATAAGGAGGCGCAAGATTTAAACTTGCAGCATGTGAAAGGGGCGCGCTTTAAGGGCGTATGAATTCCAACTGCAGCAGGATGGCAGGGTGCGCCATTGGCGCGGGTCTTGAGCATGTTGCATGGCGGGTAGGTGCGCCGAGGGGCGCGACTGTTTTTATTGCAGCAAGGCGCGCCAGTGCGCCATGGAAACAAATTAACTACTCAAATCCTTCTCATTCATTTCTTCCACTTAAATAGTTACTTGGTCAAGTAAGGTTTCATAAAGGTTTTTAACAGACCAAGCCATTCAAGAAAGTTCCCTTACCAGCAGATCTGGAAAGAGGGAAGGAGAGGAGAAAAAGAAGAAAACGATGGAATAGCTCAGGGGGGAAAAAACCAGCTAGCTTAATCATATTTCATTTCAAAAATGGGCCAGCAAGCTAAAACACAGACCAAGAAACCCCGACTGAAAACACAGACCAAAACAGGAAAGCATGCAATAAAAAAAAAGGATGAACCTCTTACCTTAAATATATGTCAAAATTGGAAAGCGGGGTCCACAGGGCGAGATAATGACAGAGCAGAGCTGACAAATCCAGAGCGATCGCGTGCTTCGACAAAAAGGAATGAAAATGACATTGGGCGCGCACTGATATTTATAGAAAAACTTGTCATTAATGCGCCAACCACTTTTGAAATGGCGCATGAAAACTGTTGTCGACAGGGGAAAGCGTGCGCTCTTTGGCGCACGGAAGTAATTGACAACAGAAGAATGAGCGCGCCTTTTGGCGCACCAAATGTATTGGCGACATGAAGTTATGTGTGCCCTTTGGCGCACCAAAACTTGGTGTTGCAGCTCGATTATATGCGCCCTTTGGCGCACTGAAAAGCGTGTTAACATGGAAAACCATGCGCCAAAGGCTTTTAAGGGGGCGCACCAAAAGTTTGTGTTGCAAGGAAAATCCATGCGCCCAGCCAAAAAGGCTCGAAAAGGACTAAGTTCAAAAACTAGATTTCCCCGGGAGGGATTTTACAATGTTTCGAACGCAAGGGATCCCTAACGAGGGATCGAAACAAAAGTTTCGGTATGGTTATCGGTAAAATTTCCCTTGTCAATTTTACGGGATAACATGTTGCACATTAACCAATTGTTCAATGAGATTTTCAAAAAATATCTCTCCCCAATTCAAGATTTGTTTCCCCTCATAGACGATGTTGATATAAAAAAGCATCTAGAATTGATATTCATTGGTGGAAGGAACACCCATTAATCTAGCAAATAGGGTGATGATATCAAATAACTCTTCCTTGAATTCTGACATGTACAAAACTTTTGGCATCTTAGAAGCCTCCCCTCTTCTGAGACTTAAGCCATGATTTGGATATCATTTCCTTATATCTTTAATTGTCTTGCTCAAAGAGGTTATGAGCTTGGACCCCTGGTTAGAGTGTTATAATATTCAATGATGGGAACTCTCAGGGCTATAATTATACAATTGTCATCATGTTTGGCAATAACTTGGCCCCTAGGGATCTCTAACTTCCTTAGTATCATAGACAAAGTAGGAGGTACAAACTAGGAAAGTGTTTTTTCCATTTTAAAGAGAGAGGGAAACCGACAACATAGGCAATTCCACAATCTTTGGTACATTGAGCCATGTGAGTAGGAGTGGCTTCAGTGATACAGGCCCATAAATCATCTAGATTAAAATGACAAATATCACTATCCCCCAATATTAGACATGGAGGTTTCCAGAGAGGATATGTGCTCGTACACCCCAGACTAGAATTTCATGGTGGCAAGATGAGGAGATAAACTTAGAAAAAATGGGGTTTAACAATGGATTCTAGGAAGAACAAAATAGTAGGGGAAAAAAATTCAATTTGACGTAAAGGAAACATAGGAGGCTCCATAATCACTCACCTTTGTTACAGGGAAGAATGGCTTTCTCCTCATGATCCCAATGTAAGACAATTTATTTGGATAGGGTTGACAAATGAGAGAGTTATGGCTAAAAATGTACTTGAGGGCATGAGAATGGGGAGAACAATGCACAGTTGAAATTTTCAACTTGGAATGGTAAAAATGAATTACCTTACATTCCTTTTATACCTTTTCCGTTAGACAAATGACTTGGTAAGTGATCAATTTGAGGGTTTACAGTGTATTGCAGGGTATAGAAAAGATTACAGAATGATTTTACTCACTTTTTCCTTAGATTGCATATATGACGGAGATACGGGGAAATGGAGGCCCGAGGGAATAGCGGATTGAGTGACTCAATTTTCCAACATATCGGTAATACATACAAAAGCTATTAAGTGTGGAAAATGTGGGTTTACAGGGAACAATGTGTCGAAAGGAACAAAGGCTGGGGTGCCTCAAATATTTGAAAACTCCGCAATAGAATCAGACCAAGGAAATGTGGGTAGATCGGGCTTACGGGGAACACACGATCCAAAGGAACAAGGGTCACAGGGTCACAAAACATCTGCATCTCCGCAATACAAAAAACACAACGTGAACTCCAATAAAAGGTTTTACAAATCAGGAACAAGTGGGAGAACAAGGGGATGCATTAAACTGAGGCCCGAGTGGAACAAGGGTCACGAGTTCCTCAAATACTCGGAGTATTTGTAATATAAAGGATCACCGAGTAGTGCGGATAAAGAGGGTATCCAGAGAACATAATGCCCGCGAGATTAAGGGTCACAAGGGACCAAAACTTCTAATAATGTCGCAATACAAAGAACTTAGGAAAACAAAGGACCTTGAGAGTAGTTCCATAGGACTTGGAAAATTCTTCACAAAGTAGAATGAGAGTATTGCAGGTAAAGTGGCGATGCAAGGAATTAGAGACCTGGAGGAACATGTTCCACTTGTTCCTTGAACAACCAAAATTACTGCAATACAAAGGATCTTGACCTAAAATCCTCGAAATGACTAATTGTTTGGAATGTTTTCACTCCCCAGGACTTCACAAAGGAAAACAATTTTGACAAAAAAGGGTCACTTGCCTAAAATTTTCATTTTTTTTGAAAAATTGCACATTTTTTTGAGTAAGTGACAACACAAAACAAAACCTTTATATCTCTTATAATATTGTGGAGCTCATCCAAGCTACAATAAAAGATTTAATAATTACATGTAAGCCTTTTTAGCTATCTCATGCATTATAAAACCTTTTCCTTGGTTCATTACATGACATTTGTTGCCACTAATATATACATGAATGTTACACTTCAATGTTCAGACATCAGCACCTTGTTCCAAGTAGTGCACTAGATGACATGTATCACATTGGGCCATGTTAGAGTATCATTTGGACATGCTATGTGGAAAAGCTCAACTAATTTTCTTATAATAAGATGGAATAGTTGTAACAATCTCTCTACAAGATATCATCAATTGTAACTACCATTTTTATTGTATATACATTGTAATATATGATCTATAGGAATAATATATGATCTATAGGTTAGATCTTCATGTAAATATAAGCTTACACTAACTTGACACACACACTAGATAAATTTTATTGGTTCTTCTCTATTATTAATCTATTTGTAATACCTTGTAGTTCTATTTAATTAGTAAGGATGCCTTCTCATTTTGATACAATATCTTGCTCTCTTCATCTTACAAAATGTTTTATAGAACTCTATAGTTATATATTCACCATTAATAAGTAGATGTTGCATTTCCTACAAATCAGTATTTTACTACATTATTGTGTTTTTGGTTCATTGCATTCAACATCCACATGCACTCATAATCATTTTTACTCTTGCTAGCATAGGATTATCGTGCACACGTGATCTTGGTCTTTGTGGTGCAAATCATGCCTTTTGTGGGGTATTCTTGAGTTTTTGAAGAGACTTACACGAGTCAGAAGAAACTTCTTTCAAGAAGGCATGAAACAATGTGTCAAATAATTTATGGAAGAATGTGATACATGTCAATATAAAAAAGGAGAGACTATCCAAATTCTTAGCACTCTACAACCACTACCACTTCACATTATAGTATGATTAAATGTCTTTGTAGAATTGATTTAAGTGATACCTAAGTCTACTGTAAAATAGTGATCTTCATTGTGGTCGAATACCTATCCAAATATGTCTATTTTTCTCATTGACTGGGCCTTTCAATTATTCAATAGTGGAAAATTTTTACAATGATCAAAATTCCACCTCCATGGTATGTGCCCTTTTACTGTCTCATATCACAATCCCACTTTCACTAACAATTTTTTGCAATAATTGTTTAAATACCACGAGATACAACTTGAAATGAGCTCACACACCATGTTTACATTTATGGATAAAATAGATTTCAATAATAGTTTCGATACATGTATGTGTTGTTTTTCCTCAAAATAAAAAATCCATTGGGTTGAGTTACTCTCTCTTATTGAAAGGTGGTACAAAACTTGTTACCACACTTTAAATAAGATGACACCCTATGAATTATACATGGCCAACTAGAACCAATTCCCATATCCTACCTTCCAGATGGCTCCAAGGGGTAGGTTATTGATTCAAATCTATGTCATAGGGAAAATTTATTGTAGGATTTCAATAGATACTTGTTACAAGCTCTGAATCAGATGAAACAACAAGTATATCAACATTTTTCATAATAAACAATTTCCATCAAGGACATGGGTTTTTTAACGAATCCAACAATACAAACAAATTTCATTAAATCTTAAAGGCAGTCATATGTTAGCACTAAGAATCAGTGGAATGTATAGAGTGATGCAAAACATTGAGAATGTGGTGTATAAATTAGTTGTAGCCCCACATTTCAAGAGTCTGCATGTTTTTGATATATTGTGTTTGAAGTAGGTCTTTAGGGAGAAAATTCATGTGTGCATGACTCTCCAGAATTTGGATGAAGTGAGATCTTCTATCTTAGAACTTGAGGGTATCTTGTGTAGATGAACACGCACAATCTACAATTGTAATATCATTGATGATTTGATCAAATGTAGAATCATGCAACCAGAAGATACAACTTGAGAACCTCTCCAACAAATTGAACAACACTTTTCACAACTCAAGTTTTTAGGATTTTTTTTTTCAAAGTTTAGGGCATGCTAGGAACTTGATGCCCAAACCATCTTTTGTTTTTGCATTGTAATTGTCAAAGTTATCTTTTGGCTCGGGAAACTATTGTGTGTGGGGGGACTATATCTTGAGTAGGTTTTACAATGATTTCAAGTGCATATATATTGTAAATATCACCATTGAGGATTAGGGTTACCGGGTTCTAATTCCTATATATTGATATTGTAAGGAAGAGATGGGATATCTTTTGTTTTTTAATATTTTTATATGTTTTTTATGATCGAAGCTATGAACCAAAGGGTTGGTGGGGCCCTACCCTACAATGTTAATGTCCATAGACTAGATATTATAAAGTTGCATCACAAACCACAACCACAGATAAGCAACACATGAATGCCACTCCACCGCTAACAATGTAAATTCCGCCACCGCTTGTGGAGAGCCATTAGCCGCTACCAAGCCAAATCCAACAATAGAAGCCAAGACTAGTTGCTGAGGTGCCCGCTGAGCTACCATCCTAGCCACCAGTTGCTACCAAACTAAGACCACCACCATCTAAGAAGAGTAACGTACCGCAACCACCGGTGATGCAACAACTGCCACCATCGGTAAACCACCCCGAAGGGGGTCGTGCCCAATGGGATTGGAACCTAGGTGGATCTGGGCACAACCGTTTGCCTTAACCAATCCACCCAAACCCCATTGGCATGGGATACCTTTTGTTGTTGTAAATAAGTTTTGTGGAAAAGGAGGTTTATTTGTTGGAGAGACCTACAATATTTGAATATAATCATGTTCAAAGGTATTTTTTGAGTTCATTTAGTTTTCTAGTTCTTTTGCATTATGTTATTTATATTTGCACGAATATTTTGCAAGTAGGCTAATAACAACAATCACAAGCAATTTAATTAGACTTTTTAATTTAATGATATTTAATATATTTCTTATTATCATGTAGAGAGATGTTCTAAAATGGTGGCAAGGGTGAATTGTAATGTATTGAGAGATTCACTCTTATGTTTGACCTTACATTTGATGTCTATTTGATCATCTTAATGTGATTTCAACCTTAAATTCAACATCCATTTTTACTATAACTTAAAAGTTATTTATTTCAATTAGAAGAAGTAAAAAAAAGTGTAGTTTGTCGGAGTGGGCAAGGCTCGCTAACGCACTCGTCAGCTCGACAACATGGCTAGGGCTCGCCACCAAGGCTGGGGCTCTCCTCCTGCCACTGCCACGCCTCAGACGGCTTGGAATCCACCGCCACCTCTGCCAAGCTCTGGAAAATTCCTGTGACTCACCCTCGCCATTCTTACTCGCGAGGAAGCAGAATCGGAGGACGACACTACTACTGGGTGGGCACCTCTTGATGATGGCAAAGGTCTGTCGGGTTTGGGGGGTGGCCGAATGACCAAGATCCACTCGCCTCGGGCATGTTTGCTACCGTTGCTTGAATTTGCTAATTGTCCTTTCTTAGGGTTTGCATATTTTTAGTTTGTATGTTCCTAGGCTTAGCCTATTTTGACTTTGGTTGTTCTAGGCGCTGCGTAGCTTTGTTCGTGGTTCTGGAGCGTGCTCTCATAGCACCTATTTTTTGTTGAAAGCTTTCTTGTATCGTATTGCATTTAATATAATATAAAACTATTTTTCATCAAAAAAAAATTGTAATAATTTAACCATAGAATTAAAATTTTGAAACCTTTTTTAGAAAGATTTTTTAAACCACAACAATAATATAACTCAATAGATATTATTCTATTGAAAATGTTAAGAATCTCTTTAAAAAGATTCATTCAAGATATTTATAATACTAAAACAAATATAATTTTAAAATTTAGAAATTTATAATAAATCAACAATATTCAAATTTAAAATTAAAATTTATTAAATTTCTTGAAAAACTAAACGTATTCAAACACGAGGGTTAAAATTTGAATATGCAAATCAATTTTTATCTTTAATTAATACTTTTACTTGTCAACAATTACAGTCACATTTAAAGGACGGTCTGATTTTTTCTGTTGAAAATGGCTTTAATTGAAAGTTGCATTGTCGAGAATGGGACCCCACTTAGATTCCTATTTAAGTGCATGCATGGATATGTTTGTTACTGTGTCACATGCATTGTCGAGAAATGCGAGAAACGCGATGAAACGCATTCTCGAGAATGGGACCGCACATTAAAAAGAAAGTGGAAATCTAATGACCGCGCAAAAAAACTTTATTAAAGTAAATTGTTTTTTATTATTTGTCGAGATGGGACAGCACTTTAGAAAGAATGGAATCCTCTTCGTCTTCGGGGATTCACCTTGAATCTGTGGAATCGGCCATAAAACGCGGTGCTGAAGTTATTGACACCATTTCGCAAGAAGCAGACAAATTTAGTAAAACGGTAATGTATGAAATTTTTGAATTTGGGTTTTAGGAATGGAAAGCACCATGTTGACCATATTTGTGTGTGTTCAGGGAATGGCAAAGGAGATGGGAAACATGGTGTTGAGTTCAGTAAAAGGCATAGCACAAACACATTGGATTTTTCTGGGTTTGTCTGTGGTGGCATTTGCCCTGGAGACATGTTTGAAAGCGACTTCCACTGTGTCCGAATGCATTGAACTACTGGAGACATGTGTGAAAGCGACTTCTACTTGCACAAGATCTGAATGATTTGAAGAGAGCAATGCCTGCAAAGAGTGACAAACTTTTGAAAGTTATTCATGTGATAATTGAAAGGGCAGTGATGTGCTGTGACTACATTCAGAAAAGACGACTTTCCAGGTTGGCATATTTATCCTATTTAAGTAAAAGCCCACTTTAGTGCTGCATGTGGCGCAGGACATGAAAGGGGCAGTGATGTGCTGTGACTACATTCAGAAAGGACGACTTTCCAGGTTGGCATATTTATCCTATTTAAGTATATATCTAATTATATGATTCTTTATTTCAATAAGAACCGGGTAAATGTGTAAATTTATAGATCAAGTCGGCTAAGGAAAGATATTGACTAGGCGAGGTTTTTAAGGAAAGATATTGTCACATGCATTGTCGAGAAATGCGAGAAAGGCGACGAAACGCATTCTCGAGAATGGGGCCGCACTTTTAAAAGAAAGTGGAAATCTAATGACCGCGCAACAAACTTTAGTAAAGTAAATTGTTTTTTATTATTTGTCGAGATGGGACAGCACTTTAGGAAGAATGGAAATATACTGACCAAGCAAGAATAACGAGGAGCATTCGGATTCCATGGAACAAGCTTTTTCTTAAATAAATGTAGTTACCTACTACCCACGGACGGTTTGAAAGGTATTTTTCTTTCCACTTACACAGTACGGTTCGTTGAGGGTCAAATTTGACGTTTATTTAGACGTGTTTTTATGATTTTTATTGTAAAATATTTACAAATATTTGAAATAATTGTCACATATAGTTTGTAAACTTTACATATGAAAGTTATTTTTTATATAGATTAATAGTACTAATATATATATATATATATATATATATATATATATATAATGATAGGAGCTATGAACAGGAGGGTTGGTGGGGCCCTTCCCTAAAATGCTAATATCCATAGACTAGATATTATAAAGTCACATCACAAACCACAACCACAGAGAAGTAGCACATGAAGACCAATCCACTGTTGACAATGCAAATTTCGCCACTACTTGTGGAGAGCCACTAGCCACCACCAAGCCAAATCCAACAATATAAGCCAAGACTAGTTGCCGAGGTGCCCGCCGAGTTACCATCCTAGCCACCAATTGCTACCAAACTAAGATCACCACCATCTAAGAAGAGTACCATGCCGCAACCACCGGTGATGCAACAACTATCACCATCGGTAAACCACCCCGAAGGGGATCGTGCCCTGTGGGATTGGAACCTGGGTGGATATGGGCGCAACTGTCTGCCTTAACCAATCCACCCAAACCCCATTGGCATGGGATACCTTTTGTTGTTGTAAATAAGTTTTGTGGAAAAGGAGGTTTCCCTGTTGGAGAGACCTACAATATTTGAATATAAGCATGTTCAAAGGTATTTTTTAAGTTCGTTTAGTTTTCTAGTTCTTTTACATTATGTTATTTATATTTGCATGAATATTTTGCAAGTAGGTTGAAAACAACATTCGCGAGCAATTTAATTAGACTTTTTAATTTAATGATATTTAATATATTTCTTATTATCGGGTAGAGAGATGTTCTAAAATGGCGGCAAGGGTGAATTGTAATGTATTGAGAGATTCACTTTTATGTTTGAACTTAAATTTGATGTCAATTTGATCATCTTAATATGACTTCAACCTTAAATTCAACATCCATTTTTACTATTTAACTTAAAAGTTATTTATTTCAATTAGAAGAAGTAAAAAAAAAATGGATTTTGTCGAAGTGGGTAGGGCTCGCCGATGCACTCGTTAGCTCGACAACAGGGTTGGGGCTCGCCTTCTCGCCAGCAGGGCTGGGGTTTGCCACCTCGCCACTAGGGCTGTGGCTCTCCTCCTACCACTGCCATGCCTCAGAGGACTTGGAATCCACCGCCACCTCCGCCAAGCTCTGGAAAATTCCCGCGACTCAGCCTCGCCATTCTTACTCGCGAGGAAGCGGAACCAGAGGACGAAACTACTACTCGGTGGGCACCTCCTGATGATGGAAAAGATTTGTCGGGTTTCGGGGGTGGCCGAATGACCAGGATCCGCCCGCCTCAGGCATGTTTGCTACCGCTGATTGAATTTGCTAATTGTCCTTTCTTAGACTTTGCCTATTTTTGGTTTGTATGTTCCTACGCTTAGCCTAATTTGACTTTGGTTGTTCTAGGCACTGCATAGCTTTGTTCGTGGTTTTGGGGCGTGCTCTTGTACCACCTGTTTTTTGTTGAAAGCTTTCTTGTATTGTATTACATTTAAGATAATATAAGATCCCTTTTCATCAAAAAGAAATTGTAATAATTTAACCATAGAATTAAAATTTTGAGATCTTTTTTGGAAAGATTTTTTAAACCACAACAATAATATAACTCAATAGATATTATTCTACTGAAAATGTTAAGAATCTCTTTAAATAGATTTATTCAAGATATTTATAATACTAAAACAAATACAACTTTAAAATTTAGAAATTTATAATAAATCAACAATATTCAAATTTAAAATTGAAATGCAATAATTTTCTTGAAAAACTAAACGTATTCAAACACGAGGGTTAGAATTTGATTTTTAAAATTTCTGACAATTTGTCACTTTTAAGCATTAATCTATTATTTTATTATACTGCCGAAGGCAGGTATATTGGCTTCACTATGCATATTAATTTTTTGTTTCTAAATCAATATCATTTTGCCACGTGTCATATTTTATTTTCAGACTATAGTTTAATAAAAATAAGTATTTTTTTAATATTTTAAAATATGTATTTATCTTATATGTGATTGGATTTCCCTTTATTTCTCACGGAATTCGAGACAATATATTTTTAAATTGAAAAACTTTTGTTGACTTAACTGTTTGTGCAACTTTTTCAAAGAAATTAATGTTATTTCACAACAACCCATAACAAGTGGCTGAGAGAAATGCTTTGAAATGTTAAAAAAAAAATCATAACAAGATTCGTGATCTCCAAATGTACAGTGTTCATTAATGGACAAGATTGAGGGTATATGGCTGAATAAACATGTCAGTGTTTCATTTAATGTCCATGGAACATGGCGGATTGTGCAAGGCAGAAACAAAGTTTTATTTTTCTGGTTTTGTATCCAATATCATAACTTGTTTTAATTCAGATGAGGGCGCAGAGCAAGAGCAAAGGGAAAAGAAGGTTCGTATGTGACATGTGAATAGGTTTTAAGCATACTTTTTTAAGAATTAGACCCAGGTTCGAGCCTCGCAAGAAATATGGTTTTACAGGTTCAAGCCTCATAAGAAATTTGGTTTTAAGATTCAAGAATTAGACCCAAATTTTGTCACTTATAGTGATCTAGATTATTTGATTATTAGGAAAGATGAATGGTAAGGCGATTGACATTGATATTGGAACTACATATAGCTGCGTGGGGGTATGACAACATGATAAGGTTGAAATTATTGCTGACGAGTAGGGAAACAAAACCACTCCATTATTGGTTGTTTTCACCGCCACCGACAGACTCGTTGGAGATGCTGCCAAGTTACAGATTTCATCTAATTATCACAACACCGTGTTTAATGTTAAGAGAATAATCGGAAGGAAATTCATGGATGTTGTTAGGTTGTGGAGCCTGTTTTCATGTGTGAAAGTGTTGAAGACTGTACACTAAGAGTATTGTACACTTTTCATGTATTTTTTTAGGCGTAAATTTTTTTGGCCTAAAAAAAATGCACCTGACATAACGGGAAACACGCTCTTTTCATATGGGCGAGTTTTTTGACCCATAGGTTTATGGGACGGGTTTTTTTTTTCCCATGGTTTTGATACCCACGATTTTGTAAAACTGCTTAAGTAGTTGTCGATTTATATGGTCTTATGCATATGATAAATAGACAAGTAAATGTATTGCAGATGTGTTTTGAATTCGGGTGTGAATTCTATAGATTTTGTTGAGCATAGCTCCAAACGGATCTGGGTATTGTATTGAGAGAGTGGTGGCTTGTAATAAAATCTGAGCAAGTGATTCTTGGTGGACGTAGCCCAAATTAGGTGAACCACGTTAAATATTGTCTCTTTGTGTTGTGTTATTTTATTCTGCAATTTTATTTGAGATCTGTAATAATTTATGCATATTAGTTTCTACTGTTGCGATTCTATGAGGGATTATTCCACATATTTTATGCCTTATTTCCTAACAATTGGTATCAGAGTCTGGTTTGGTTTGCTGAAGTGTTGAATCGCAGGGAAGGTTTTATCTTGAGTGGGAGCTATGGCAGATGATGGAAGATCTAGGGTTGATAAATTCAACGGGTAGAATTTTAGTCTTTGGAAGATGCAGATGGAAGATTACCTTTATCAAAAGGATCTTTATACTCCGTTGTCTGAGAAGGTGAACAAACCCTCGAGTATGACAGATGCAGGAATGAGATTTGTTGGATCGGAAGGCACTTGGAACGATTCGGCTGTGTCTTACATCTTCAGTATTATTTAATGTTTCAAAGGAAAAGACTACAAAAGATCAAATGGATGCATCAGGGAACTTGTATGAAAAACCCTCTGCCTCTAATAAGATATTTTTAATGAAAAAGTTGTTTAATATGAAGATGTCTGAGAATAGTTCAGTAGCAGATCATTTAAATGATTTCAATACGGTTGTGAATATGCTAGCTTCGGTTACAATAGAATTTGATGAAGAAGTTAGGGCTTTATTAATTTTGTGCTCTTTACCTAAGAGTTGGAATAGCCTAGGTAATGGCGGTAAGTAACTTGGTTCCAACTAACTTGAAGTTGAAGTTTGAGGATGTTGTAGGGGTGATTCTAAGTGAGGAAATGCGAAGAAAAAGCTCTGGGAATCTTCTACTTCAGGGAATGCTTTGACAGTGGAAACTAGAGGGAGACAGAAGAATAGAGGAAACCATGGAAAATCGAAAGATCGGGCAAGGTCAAAATCCAAGAACAAGATTGTATGCTGGAATTGTGGAAAGCCTGGGCATGCAAAGAAGGACTGTTGGGAGCTTCGGGATAAGAAGAAACAACAGTAAGAAAATAAGGAGGCAAATGTGGCAACGGGTAATGTATGTCAGGATGCTTTGATTCTTTCTTTGCACAATATTACTGAATCTTGGGTTTTAGATTCAGGGCTTCTTTCCATGTTTCTCCACATAGGCATTATTTTGTTGATTATGTTCAAGGAGATTTTGGGCATGTTTTTCTAGGTGATGATGAGCCTTGGAGCATAGTTGGAAAAGGTTCTGTTCAGATTAAGATGTAGAATGAGAATACTTGGCTATTGAAGGATGTCAGACATGTGCCTATATTAAGACGAAATTTGATATCGGCAGGGCAGTTGGGAAGTGATGGTTGTACTGTGATATTTACAGCTAACTCTTGGAAGGTTACCAAGGGTGCTCTTGTGGTGACAAGAGGTAAGAAGATTGGAACCTTGTATTTAACCACTGATAGTACTAATGACTGTAATCTTGTGGCTTCAGATGCAGATACAACATTATGGCACTATAGGCTCGGTCATATGAGCCATAAGGGCATGAACATCATAAAGAAGAATTTGCCTGGATATACAGAAACAAGTTTGGATTTCTGTGAGAACTGCATATATGGGAAACAGAAGCGAGTAAAGTTTCTTAAGGTTGGACCTACGAAGAAAGAGAGTAAGTTAGAGCTGGTACATTCTGATGTGTGAGGGTCGGCTCAAGTATCATCTCTTGGGGGATCAAGTTATTATGTTACTTTTTTTGATGATGCAACAAGGAAAGTTTGGGTTTATTGTATTAGAAACAAATCTGATGTATTTGACACTTTTGTTAAATGGAAAGCCTTGGTAGAGAATGAAACAGGTCTTAAGCTAAAATGTCTTAGGTCAGATAATGGAGGGTAGTATTGCAGCAATGAATTTAATGATTACTGTTCTAAGAATGGAATCCACAGGCAAAAGACGGTTCTAGGAACTCCGCAGTAGAATGGGGTATCGAAAACGATGAACATAACAATAATGGAACGTGCTAGGAGCATGAGGTTACATGCATGACTGCCTCTTTCTTTTCGGGCAGAAGCGGTGAGCACAACTGTGTACTTGATAAACAGAGGACCCTCAAGTGCCTTGGATGGAGGCATACCTGAGGAGGCATGGTATGGTAAGAAAGTTGATTATTCATTTCTTAGAGTCTTTGGACGTGAAGTGTTTGTTCATATAGACAAGGATTATAGGACCAAGCTAGAGGCTAAATCAGAAAAATGTACTTTCATTGGTTATGGTGGTGATGATTTTAGGATTTAAATGTTGGAGTATTAAGGACAAGAAAATCATTCGATCTAGGGATGTGGTCTTTAATGAGAAAGTCATATATAAGCAACAGTTGCAGGAAAACAGGAAAGAATCCAAGAAAGAATATGCAGTGGTAGAGGATCTTCCGGATGGGAAAGTGACCCATGAATCAGTTTAGGAACCTACTCAACAGGAACCCCAAACTCCTATAGTGAGGAGGTCTTCTATGGTAAGAAAAGAACCTGAACGTTTTTTCTCCTTCTCTTTATTATTTATTACTCACTGATAGTGGAGAGCCAGAGAGATTTGATGAAGCAATGCAGGTAGATGCCAGTAAGAAGTGGGAGCAAGCCATGGATGAGAAGCATAAGTCTCTCATGGAGAACCAAACTTGGGATTTGGTGAAGCTACCGGAAGGCAAAAGAGCATTGCAGAACAAGTGGGTGTACAAAGTTAAAGATGAAGGAGGAAAGAAAAGATATAAGGCCCGGTTGGTGGTCAAGGGATTTGCACAGAAACAAGGTATAGATTTTGATGAGATTTTTTCTCCTGTAGTAAAAATGACTTCTATCAGAACTGTTCTTGGAATAGTGGCAGCAGAAGACTTGCACTTAGAACAGTTAGATGTAAAGACTGCATTTCTTCATGGTGATTTAGAAGAGGAGTTATATATGTAGTAGCCAGAAGGATATGAAGTCAAAGGTAAAGAGGAGATGGTGTGCAAACTGAAGTAGAGCTTGTATGGCCTGAAACAAGCTCCACATCAATGGTATAAGAAGTTTGATAGCTTCATGATGGAGCAAGGTTATATTAGATGTCATTCTGACCATTGCGTGTATACAAAGAAATTTGAGGATGGAAGTTATATTATCATGTGTTTGTATGTAGATGACGTGTTGGTTATATGTAAAAACATGCAGGAAATAAAAGTACTCAAGAAACAGCTAAGTGAATCCTTTGATATAAAGGATTTGGGGGCAGCCAGACAAATCCTTGGTATGAGGATAACTCGGGATAAGGAACGGAATCTGACTTTATCTCAGGAAGAGTACATTAAGAAGGTATTGGATAGGTTTAACATGTAGGATGCTAAACCAGTTGGGACTCCTTTGGCAGGCCATTTTAAGTTATCAAAGGAGCAGTGTCCCAAGACAGAGCAGGAAAGAAACCAAATGTCCAAGGTACCTTACTCATCAGCAGTTGGCAGTTTGATGTATGCTATGGTGTGCACTAGGCCTGATATTGCCCATGCAGTGGGAGCTGTGAGTAGATTTATGAGTGATTCAGGTAAAGAGCATTGGCAAGCAGTAAAGTGGATCCTTCGGTATTTGAGAGGGACCATGGGGACAATTTTGTGCTACAGTGGATCAGACACCACTTTACGTGGTTATGTAGATTCAGACATGGCTGGAGATGTAGACAACATGAGGAGCATGACAGGTTATATTTACACTGTAGGTGGGACAACAGTGAGCTGGATTTCACGACTACAGAAGCTGGTGGCTTTGTCAACCATGGAGGCCGAGTATGTTGCTGCCACAGAGGCAAGTAAAGAGATGATTTGGTTACAACAATTGCTTGAGGAGTTGGGGCATAAGCAGGAGGAATGTAAGCTGCATAGTGATAGTCAGAGTGCTATACACCTAGCTAAGAACTCTGCTTTCCACTCTAGGACGAAGCATATACAGTTAAGGTACCATTTCATTAGGACAACTTTGGAGGAAGATAAGTTGAAGTTGGAGAAGATTCATACCAGTCAGAATCCTACAGACATGATGACCAAGGTGGTCACAAGGGAAAAACTAAAGTTGTGTTCAGCTTTGGTTGGTCTTCATAGAAACTAGTGAAGGGTTGAGAAGCTTGCTCAGAGGAAAACTAGTCTCCAAGTGGGAGATTGTTAGGTTGTGGAGCCTATTTTCATGTGTGAAAGTGTTGAAGACTGTACACTAAGAGTACTGTACACTTTTCATGTATTTTTACGGTGGTCCTGCTCTGGGCCTTGAGCGGGGGTCTGTCGGTAACAGGGGGGTTCGGGGGTGAAGTCCCCGAAGTAAATTTTTGGCGTAAATTTTTTTGGCCTCGAAAAATACACCCGACATATCGTAAAATGTGCTGTTTCTCATATGGGCGAGTTTTTTGACCCATAGGTTTATGGGACGGGTTTTTGCCCATGGTTTTGATACCCACGGTTTTGTAAAACTGCTTAAGCAGTTGTCTATTTATATGGTCTTATGCATATGATAGATAGACAAGCAAATGTATTGCAGATGTGTTTTGAATTCGGGTGTGAATTTTGTAGAGTTTGTTGAGCATAGCTCCAAACGGATCTGGGTATTGTATTGAGAGAGCGGTGGCTTGTAATAAAATTTGAGCAAGTGATTCTTGGTGGACGTAGCCCAAATTGGGTGAACCACGTTAAATATTGTCTCTTTGTGTTGTGTTATTTTATTTTGCAATTTTATTTGAGATCTGTAATAATTTCTGCATATTAGTTTCTACTGTTGCGATTCTGTGAGGGATTATTCCGCATATTTTATCCCTTATTTCCTAACAATTAATTTTCGAAATCAAATATAAAGTCAATGATTTCAAGGTTGGTTAGGTGGTGACGATGAACCTCTGTGAAAGAGTGTCTAGGTATGCATGGATTCTAGCAAGCAAAAACACATAATCGTCCTTGTTTTTTAAGCAGAAGGATGAAACAAAAAAATTAAATAATAAAATTCAGTACCAAGATTTCAAAAATAAAACTCAAATCCAAAATGTTGTGAAGGTGGAACACTCTGATTTTGTAAGTTAACTTGGTGAATGTTTTACATACTGTTATAGCTGCTGAAATGGGAAGGCAAACATGTTAAGATATGTTTTGATCTTAAGAGAATGTGTTGCTAATTTGGATTCTTGCATACTTGTGATTTATTGCATATGAGCAAACAGCAGTTATTGTACTTGAATGTGATTGCTGATGTGACGACAGCTTCATTGTCGTATAATTGCTGAACTCTCTTTGCTGATTGACAGCATACCTTGAATCAATTCCATTGATCCAAGCATGTTGAGGTCCTCTTGTGATTTCTGTGTCGATTCACACTTGAACCGGACTGAGATTGTTAGGAACGTGCAGCGCCTGACTAAACAGGTGTGAATAGCTAGCACGTAGATGCCAACGACAGGGGTTCGATTCATGAACCCTGTACTGTCGAACTTGGGACCTCGTGAGGCAAGAAATGCCTGGACACGGGTGGCCTTGGCATGTAATCTGAAGGACAGAACGTCCTGCTCTGTATTAACGTGAATGTTAGTAGGGAGACTGGATGGAAATTGTTAGTGTTAGTGGTTAGTATGAATTAAATCCTAAACTAATCCTAAGTCCTATCATGCATCCTACACTACTATCCTAAGTGGATTTTTAAATTACAAAAAAAAAAGAAAGGGAAAATAACCTAAGTTCTAAAACCTAAGAACTAAACTAAGACCTAGGTTGAACACTATTTTTGTATAACCTAAACTAATCCTAATCTAAGGGGTGCGCAGACCCTTGGAGGATTTAAGGGATAAGGATGGGAAGGAAGAGCATTCATTGGCATTTAATAAAACAGTCCATACGTGGACAGCGCCAGTTTTGGCGGGATCCAACAGGTAAGGAAAGGGTAGAGGCATCTATTTAGAAATGGAGCCAAATTCAGTTTTGCATGGGAAATTTGAAATTTAAAAGCTCGCCAACCCAAGTGGCAGTGGCGTGAGAAAGTAAGGAAAAGGCAGAGCCTTTAATGCATTGATTGTTCTTGGTCCTCGTGACCAGCTCGCCTTGGAAACGGTATGAAGGAATTTGATTTTTCATTGTTTCGATTTGGTTTTGGCAAAGTTGCTCTGCATTTGGTTTTTTGGCCTGGTTCAGTCGAACCAGCTCTTGGCATTTGACATTTTCTTGGAGACTTTTAAGAGGCTGTTGTTAAGCCTGAAGAAGGAAGGAGATTGCTGGGAAGTTTGTGTTGTCGTTGTGGAAGGAAAAACGCGGCAAACAAAGTTTTCTTCGAGTTCGGGAGAAGAGATTACATGCATGTTAAGCCCTTCTCTTTAAAAATTCTTGCTTTGTTTAAATGTCTCATTAAAACAACCATGCTCTTGGGTTTTGATTTTGTGACTGTTGTCAAGTCGATTCGAATTGGGTTTTTGTCGGTTCTTGCTTCTTTTTGTTTGGAAAATGATATGAAGAATTGTATCTGGTTGCTTGGTCTTGATTTGTTTTTGTACGAATCAAGTTGGAAATAGACATTTTCTTCTCTGTACACTGTTGGTATGAATTGGAACAGGCTGTTCGAAACTAGTGGTAAGCATTTCCTTATAGTTGTAAACGTTTTCTTCGCTGATTGAGGCTTGGAACTCTTTGGCATGAAAAGAGAACAATGGAAATACAGTCGTGATTATATTGCTGTGATTTGGGTACCGATGACTCTTGCTATCATTTTGGAAATAATATGAGTCTTTGTTTTGGTCTGCTGAGTTCGACTGTCTTGTATCCTCGAATGAAGTGTTTTCCTGTCGTGCTGGTCGTTTAACAGTAATTGGGAAACTTGTCATGTGTATCACGGGTTATGATGTACATTTTATTTGAGTTGTTTTCTCTATTGGAACTATCAGTTCTTTTGCTGATGAACTAGAATGAAAGAAGCAATAGCTGGTTAAAGTTGTTCTTATTGATACTTATAAGGAAATAGATCCTCTTCCTTTTACTGTTATGGATTTTAATGAAAATGGCATTTGGGTTTTTTATGAATATCTGAATTCGATTTGAATGAAGTACTAGGCATGCAATATTTTCATTTGTTGTGCCTTTCTTGAGTAGGAAGAAATAGGCGGATACGTATTGGGTATTCGTGAAATAGGAAAGTTAACTGTTTTCCTCTTAAACATTATCTAATGGATTGTGTTTCCCTCACTTGTTGTGAGGATAAGATGGTTTTATTGTGTTTTCTTGATGCATTGTTCGGTCTTCCTGTTCGGACTGTTGACACAAATATAACTTGGTTTTGTATTTTGTGCAAGAATGATTTTATATTTTCTTCTTGCTGTAATGGAAAGATGATTCCATTGCGCCATGTAGTTGTGGTTTGATCTTCTGTTTTGAACTGTTCGTGAATACGAACTTGACTTTGAAT
Organism: Taxus chinensis; assembly: GCA_019776745.2. Classification (NCBI taxonomy): domain Eukaryota; kingdom Viridiplantae; phylum Streptophyta; class Pinopsida; order Cupressales; family Taxaceae; genus Taxus; species Taxus chinensis. The sequence goes on along the minus strand of CM034153.1, from coordinate 699,250,971 downwards.
TGCTGTGCGAAGAAGTGATGCATGGAAACTCTGTCTTGTTGTTTGGGTCTGTCTTAACTGTATTCTGACTTACGTATTTAACACATAATACGGGTTTACTTTAAAAAGAGTTATTGATAACTGAATATTGCATTCCGAAGTCTTGCATATTATTTGAACTCAACCAATAAGGGGAAATTCGGGCAGAATCTTTTCTTGTTGGAATAAAATTGTGAGCACGATTTGGGTGTTTTATTTTTCCTTCTGAACAAATGATTGTTTTTACTGATATTATGGAAATTAGCTCTCTCTTCTGCGGTTTGATTTCGAAAGAGATAGTTCGGGGATAAATTATTTCGGCTATGAATGCTGTTGTTTTCTGACCTTGTTTGCACAATGAAATATTTGAATATTTCGTGTGGTATTCCGATTTGGTACTGTCAAATGGTAGAATTGAAATCATATTGAACAATTCTTGAAGCAGTTCAAAGAAGATGATTGTTTTCTTAGTAAGGGTTAACTAGGACAGGAAATGTTCTATGTTTGCTGTTGAAATTCTGGAAACGATAGCATTAGAGGCTTACTGTGCTTTATAATTGGAATTGCTGTAGGTAACATCAATGAACAAAATGGTTATTTTGAACGGGGTATGCTCATAGGATTAGGAAGTCATGTGATTAATTGATTGCATGATGGAAATACTGTTTGTTTGATTAGCATACAGTGAAAGAAATATGGTTTCTCTTTAGTATGGTAATTATATGGTATGCAACCTTATATTGTTTGATCTTAGATGAACCGAATGTTGTACTAATTTGTTTCGGATCTTTATATGAGTCTGATTCAAATGAAGTATGGATATGGATGATGAATTCTTCCCTGTTTTCATTTAAAGCTGATTATAAATGAAATTATTCTTGCTGCCCGGAAAGTGAATTCCGAATGGATTTTGTAAGTTTCACTCTGAACTGTTATCTTGATTTGTCTTTCGTTTGGATTCCACTGTTAGGACATTCATGTGGAAAGAAATGGAGATATGAATGAATGATTTGGAAAAATGATCTTTTCTTCTTTCATTCAGTTGGAAATCTGGAATTCGTGAATAATGTATTTTATAGTGCTTAGATGGGAGCAACTATATGCATTGTTGTTCGCTTTCTTGTCTGTACTTGATTGCTTTGAAATTAATATGATTCATGAACTGAAAGGAAAGTAAGGAATTTATATTTCAGTTAGTTTCATCCTTTGCATTTGTTATTAATGAAAGGCGTGGAAAGGATAACTGTATGCTATATATGCAGTAAGCTACTTGTATTCCTAACTTTATAAATAATGTGAATTGATACTTGTAATGATTATGTGGAAACGGGACAGCAGTTTCTTGGCTGATTGTGATGATATTTTGATAGTTCAGTTGTTATGCTGATCTCTCTTTTATGCCTTTTCGTGATTGATGTTTTACTGTCATTTCATAAAAGCAGGGTTCTTTTATTGAGACAGTTAGTTGAAGCACCTTATTTTAAGGATAAGTGCTTAATATGCTCAGTTCATTGAATTGACCCGTGCAATTCATTTTGCAGATGAAATTTGATTAGAATGAAGACATGGCTGTTTTTGATGCTTCTTGATTAGTCTGTAAAGTGAATTGTAATTGTTGCTTTGATTCCTCTTCGAGGAAATTGTGAAAAGAAGAAAATAGATTCTTCTGTCTGTGAGTTGTATTGGTGTTTTATGTAAACTATGCCCAATCAGCTGGATTGGCAAATGTACAGATTATGACTTGAAATATTGAATACAATTACAAGTGTGATATTTTCAATAGTTATATCAGTTTGATTTTGTTGTCTAATATTGGAAATATAATGTTATTCCTTGATTTGGAATTGTTTATTTGTCCTTGGATGGATGCTAAATGGAAACTGATATCTATTCTTACCTAAATGCAACTTTTAAGTTGAAAATGCAATTAATTCATACTTGGGTAAAGATGAATTTTTAATTGACATTAAAAAGGATTAAGGAAGAATATGATTCCATAATCGAAAGGTATTCAGGATTAGCTTAGGAGCTAAGGAATATCAATTCAACTTCGGAGTAATCGAACTTCGCTTTCGAACTCCATTAATAATCCCGTTTGATAAATTCAGAATAAAGGATATAGGATAAATATATCCATAACTAATGGACCTTAACTATATAACGTTAAGGAGAACAAATGAATACATTTCTTGGGAATTAGACCTCGTTTAAGTGACGTCTAATAAGTTAGAATTCTGAATTTAGTTGCAGTTGGAAAATCTTGGTTAAGTTTAATAGGTTAAACTTATTACGTCCGTCGGTACGGAGTGCTTAATCCAATGATTAAGAAATGAACCAAGTAGGGAAATGCAACCCTTCGGTACGAAGGAGAAGATGCATAGCAGGTTAAAGGACGGATTTAGTCCCTCTTAGCTCTGTACAACTGTAACGGAAACGAGGATCAAGGGATCAGCGTGGATGCTGAAAGTTGATTTTAATTATTAATTCGTGGTTAAGTCACTTGAGCAGGATGTGTATTCTCGATGGGAGAATTCTGCAGGACATTGGCATACGCCAGCTACAGCAAGGTGTCTTCATGAAGACGGGGTCTTCATGACGACACAATGTTGCAGCTGACATATTGCAATGCCCTCCCGAATTAAAACATCAAGAATACATAGGCTGAATGTGTAACTCTTAACTGGGGATAGGGTATGATCTGGTATACGGAGTGACTCCGGAATACTAAAGGTAAATAGACACACGGAGTCGTGGGGTAACGACACCGTATGTCTGCGTATCTTTAGTTACCATGAGTGCCTTCCTATACCCGTTCATATTACTAGTTGGAATTAGAAAGTTTAAAACGGACCTTAAACTTGAATGAGGACTGGTAGGAACCAGGAAAGACCATTCTAGATAACAGGTGAAGTGAGGTGAAGGACGTATTCCGTAGATGTGTATCACATCCAGGAATATGATCATGCAAAGCATGTGAAAATCTTTGGCCAAAGTATCGCAATTGCTGGTTGCGTTGTCCTTATCACTTAATTTAAGATGCAGGATGTCAGATGAATATCAGTAACAGATATTCAGATAGGCTTCTTAAATGGATCACTTCGATTACCGGGAAAGGTTATGAGAACAAGTATATATAATATACTATGCATAAACAGAACATGAAGGATCGGTTGTTGCCGAGTCATGAAATGAAGGATCGTTGAAACTCCGAGCCATGAAAATGGAAGATCGGCAGTTCATCGAGTCATTTACAGCAGCATATAGAATCTGTTATAAGATTGAATGGCATTGAATGTGTGTTCCATATTGTAAATATGTGAACAGGGAACATTCGTTTTAAAAGAAATTGTGTGATCCAAACTGTGTTGTTTGGGCAGAGAACAATTATTAAAACTTGAACGTGTGTTTGAATTTTATAATTCATAACAAAGAACGTTTTATAAAAAAAAAAAAAAATTCCCTTGTTCTAGTATCTTAAAATGGGGATGTTACAGTAGCAGGGCAGGTTAACTAGTGTTGTTGTCAAGTCCAATAATGAGATGGAAACCCATGGAAGGTTTACAGTTGCACCTTAGTAAAGGGCATAAGAAGTTCGTTGTACAGTATACTGACAATACCGAGTATCCCGAGCTGCATAGCCATAATTAAGATGATAGTTGAGAGTCACCTAAAGTCTAATCTGGAGCAGAAGCTTTCATTATTGTGCACTTCCTAAATTGAACAGATCACAACAGGACATATCAGACAAGACCTTCTGCTACAAAATAGCCTTGAACATGATCTCTTTGACCGCTTGTACAATGAACGAATGGCTGCAGCAACGGCTTATGGCTTCAATATTATTTTATCCATACCCATTTGTGAAGGAAGGGCAAGAACCATTGTGATGTATATGACCTTGGTGGGCTTAGAAATTTTATGTTTATTGTTCTGAGGAATATTGAAGGAGGTGTAACCTGATCCGCACTAGCTGTTAGAGGGATTGAGCAACTGGGACTGTTAAGATTTTAACAAGAGGATGGTAGAGCATTGCATCAAACTAAGATCCACAGGAACAACTTGATTCTAGGTGGATGCGATTAAAAGTTCCTAAATTTTCATCCTTTAACAGGACAAGCTGTCATCGGAATGAGGGGCAGAAGCTTAAAAGTACCCCTTCATATGTAAACAATAGCAAAGCCACTTTGATTTTTTTTGCCACTGACGACCTCTTCCAATGGAAAGGATCTTCATATTCAGATTAATAAAGCCAAATTTGTTTTGATCTTTTGATAGACTCCTGCTGGAATAAGTGCATGAAAATCCTAGAGCAATAACATCAACTAGAGAGGGGATATAAGCAATGCAATAAATGCACTGGAAGTGAACATAGTACAGGGCTCCTCCCGAATACCAAAGGTCCATAAATTGGCTTACACATGTATGGGAAGCTGTGGCAGGACTTGAGATATAGTATCGTGCTTTATATGGAAGGAGTTCATAAATTGTGCTACATTGTTGGAATTGGAATTCGGTTCATGAATATCAATATCAATGCGACCCGTAATTACATAGGTTCCAACCCTTAACTTTTACATGAAGCTGAAATGGGTATCTTACAATGGGTAAATGCCATCTGGATGGCTTCCGCAAACGAATGAATTTTACTATGCCTAGAGAGTTGGAATGCCAGTCATATATGGGGACGGATCATTGGATCCTACTTGATGCAATTTGTTGAGCCGCTAGTTGCAAAGGATATGTGCCAAACGATATGTGATCTGAAGGATAGGTTAATTGTTTGAGTTCTGGACATAAAATAGGTTCAGGCCAACGCAGCCATGGAAGTAGCATGTTCCTCGAAATACTCCTCTTCCTAATCATATCATGGAGATATCTGTGAGCATAAGTTATGACAAGCATTAAAACGTTCATCTTTAAAGCAACAAAGGTGAGCAGACCATTGACTGCAGAACCAAAAAAAGAAGGCGAGAGTGCAAGTTGGGATCGTGAGACAGATATCACCTTCCATTTCACGTGTGTTGCCCCAAATTCTAGTTTGCATTCGAGCAGACTTTGTATGCAAAGCCTAACAAGCATATTCCTGGATAACATGGGATTTCATGATAACTAGTTTCTGGATAGCTTCCCCCTGTGGATGAAGCCTTGAGAAACACGACAACCTTGAGGAGGCATCAACCATCCAAGAGTCCATCTGAACCTATGTTCTATTGATCAAGCAAGAGCACTTTTGGCAAAATGAGTTGTCCTTCACCGTCCCAATAGAGATTTTCATGCTTGTGATGCCTGTAGACCATAATTATATTCCTCCTTTAGTAGGAATAATAGGGCTCAACAAACTCCCCTTTCTTAAGAGCAGTCTGAGCATGCTTTCGATAGAACCTTAGGGGCTTGAACCACCACCCAGGCACTGTTATATGACACCTTTCCCTATCTTCTTTGCCATCTGATCTTTTCCCAGGCGTACCATCCTGTCATATACACAGCATCGGTAAAGGTGTTATAGTATCAGTGCCCTCCAACAAGAAGTCAGGGATTCTTGGAGGGGTTGTCCTGATCTCCATCCCTGGTGGTTGCAAAAGAGGTTTGAGGGTGCTATTGCCTGAGCCAAATCTCTGATATTGCCCTTCGCAGGCTTTCTTTTTGGTCAGTCTCATGTATTCCTTGACGTGGTAATTTAGCTTGCATCTTCAATATGCTACCGAGTACTACCCAATGTTACCCTGACCACCATGGGATTGCATAAAACAGATCAGAAAAACTCGTTATCTTTTGTAGCCCTAACCAATCGCCCAATCTGCCAAAACAATCTCATAAGCCACAACTGTATCAGCAAACAAGCCATAATATCATGGCGATGACTATTCTCCTTGAATGCCATACCCGTTGATCAAACCCCCAACAGTAAGATCATCCAGCTCAGCCCACAACTTTGCAAGGGCCAGATTTTCAATAGGCTTCAGTCACCCTAGTAATCTGACCCATATTCACCAGAGGCTCCACTCTGTTTTACCATTCTCTCTCTATCAATCTCGAGTATATTTCTGAATGAAGAGAGATCCACCTCGAATATGTCTGGCCCGCTTGTAGTCTAATTTCATTGCGTCCATACCTCACATGCAATGTTGATGGCTTCCTGGCCAGTGCAAACAAGACCATGCCCTTGATGGGTCATCTCTGCACATTGAGTCGCTATGCAAATATTTGTACTTGTCTCCACATTGTTGGTCATTGTTCCTTCTGTCTCTTCTGGAAGGACTTGCTCTCAGACCAGATGTCCCCCAAGTAGGTCATTTTTGTTTGATCATAGAATGTGAAAGAAAGAGGTGAGTATTTACAGCATATGACTATGATCCATCTGAAGTTCACAAAGTAGTCCACCCAGATTTTCTTCCTCTTGGGCCTGCCCAATATTGGCTGCTCCAGATCAGAAGGCGACATGTTCGCCCTTGCCAACTCTACCTATGCAAGAATCCAACAATGTCTATTGCAACTAATATAGACTGAACTTGCACTGAGTTTACCCATCTCCATGCTGGGCAGCACCCTGGAAATAATACTGTAGATATAACACGATACAGGACTTCATATTCCAATATGGACAAACTTCATAAATTTAAACATATATATCCACCGAGGTATAGGGTTTTCAAACTGATCTCAAACAAAACATATATAATATAATGTAATGTAAGTTATGGACTGCAATAAACCTTAATGCATGTATTGACCATATATGCTTTTCAGATTTGTCCAAGATATTTTGCATATGAAGAAGTATCCTCCCCACATCTACCTAAATCATCTGGTGTCGGCAATATTGTGACCATAATCATGACCTTATGCGGAAAAGTGGTCATTGAGAGTGGATTTCCCAAATGAAATTTAGTGTGGTAATGCAACAGAATCTAGACTTTTATCTTTAATGAAATGGGTTTTACTAAAAAAAACAATGCAACAGTGCACATATAGAAAAAAACGGTACTGACTACTTCTGTTGAAAATGGCTTTAATTGCACCCTGGATTGTAGAAAATGCGACCCCCACTTAGATTCCTATTTAACCTGCATAAAAGGAATATGTTTGTTACTGTGTCAAAATCAATGTCGAGTATGTGCGTAAAAAAGCGACAGCATGAACTGTTAGATGGTTGTACGACTAAAAAAACCAGTTTTCGAGATCTTAGCCATGCAATGCCAAAGGAAGTAGCTATCAAATAAACATCACATGTGAACTGTGGATGTTTTAAGTCTAAACTGTCATGGATTTATATGTGAAATATACTTGTATGCTGGATAGTGGATATCCTGCTATACCCTCTGACTATCGTTTTCATGGAATTCAGAGGTAGTATTATCCAGGGAACTTATCACGTTCTACCCACGCATAAAAAGTATATCTTATGTGGACAGTGCACAGGTGAGTCTGGCATATGCAACCCCTGCAAGGGGACGAATACGACATGTTCCCCCGACACTGACAGGAGCTGCTAGTTGTCCCAATGAAAGTGGAAATCTTTTGACCGTGCAACAAACTTAATCAAAATACTTTGTCACCCTTTTCTATTATTGTAATCGATATGCTTTTCACCACTTTTCTATCATCGTAATGGACTTAACTATACTGTCCCAACTTTCCAGATTAACGAGGAGCATTGGCGTTTCCAGGGAATAAGCATCATGCATGCACACTCACACGCACTGGACATTTTACTGGTTTGTGGACCCCTTTTTTTCAGGTATTTTAGCTGTAATTTATGAGTTAAAAGAAAATGTCAAACTCTTTATTTAGGGTCAGATTTAATTTTTAGTTAAAACGTATAAATTTGATAGGTTAAATTATTACGTCGAAGGCATTCTCCCTATGGTAAAGGACCTCCAGACGTTTCTGCAGACTATATTAAAGTTGACAGTTTGACGGCCGTCTAGACGTTTTCGTGTTACGAACTATTTTTGCCAATTTTTTGGGGGGCTACTTTAACAGTTGCATGTTGTTTTGTATTCTCATTTTCCTCGGTCGATTGAGCTCGCGCAGACGTTTTCCCTTTTTAAACCCTAAAATATCAGATTCGAGTGTAAACTTTTCAGGCAGATCGTATTTTGTTCGTTTTTGGGTTCGGAGGAGGCATCAATCTATATTTGTGGATGTCGCTATGTTAGTTCACGGTGAATTTGGGGAACTCGATTTTCTGTTTACCCTAAATCTGTAGATGTTACTGAATTAACAGAGCCACAAATATTGCATTTACGAGCCTGCAAAATACGGCATCTCGCGCCTCTAATACTGGTATGATTTGGCATCGACGGTGTAAAGCATAGCCTGTATCTCAATACCATTGAGGAAGCGTTTGTCTTGAGTCTCTATCATGGCTACTACACATGTCTAGGGTTTCCGAACAGAGTATGTAGATCCATCAACTATATTTTCTATACGGTACAGACTGAACTAACAATGACTTTCCCATGTTCTCTCCTCCTTCCTCTGTGTACGAGATCTTTCAGACTTTTCTTTCCACAGTTTTTCTTAGATGCTGATGACTTCGTGCTTACAATTTCTGTAAAAGGGCATTTTTTTAGAGGAAAGACGCACAAAGTTGAAGTAAAGGGAACAACAGGTTGCAAGCTATGGATTTAGATTGTCCAAGCACACCGAAGTAAGTATGAAATTGTGAATTTATGTGCAGAACATTTGCTTCTGAAGGGGTATGTAGACCTTCTTAAATTACTTTATATGGAAATTAGAGATGATCATTGTAGAAATCTAATCAGAACTTTTTGTGGGTACTCAAAAGGACCACAGAAATCTAAACATTCTTTCTGAAAATCAAATGGGTTTCATCATTGATTTTTATAATCTTTGGACTTTCTTCCTGTAATTTTAAGGGGTTTTGACCTCAGAAGACTTGATTTTCATGGTGCCCACTTGTGCTGACCTGTAGAATTGTTGTGATAGGTTTTTTGCTGGTACAGAGATCGAATGTTTTTTTATATCGTCTGGAATCTTACACTGGGCTTGGGAAGTGATACATAGATTTCCTATAAATAATGAGGTTACTTTTCATGGGATTGTACTTGAAGATGTGGTTTATGTGACCTTTCCTTCATTTTCTTTAGAATATTTCATGGTCAAAGATGGCAGATATGGAGAGTGCAATATCCAGAATGAGAGCACAGCCTTCTCTACCTGCCTCAAGGGTGATGATGCTAAGCCAACACTTGTTCACAAAAGAGTTCTTAAAATATTCTTGCATATTCTGCAAAATTTAGATTTCAAAGACCAGGTACATAAGCCATTTACTGTGTCTTATAAAGTTGATCTGTGCTGTAAGATCCATGTAATTGCACTTCAAAATGTGGTTCTTATGCCTAGATAATTATTGTATACCCACCTACACTTGTGAACTAGATGCACTTTTCAGTGAAGTATGTGATTTATGATATATCTGATTGATCAGGCTAACAAAGTGTTTTTTTAATTCAATTTTTTTAATAGATTACTCTCTTCTCTGTTAATAGTTCCACATATATAACAATTCTGAGCAAGACGTGGTTTATAAAATAGCGAGGGTGAAAAATTTGAAGTTGTTTTAATGATAATCCCATATTTATAACTATTGTGACCGAGACTTAGAAATCTTACCAAAGAGGCAAGAGCAATTACAAGAAGAAAGCTTACCAATGGTGCAAGAGACTAAAATACAGAATGTTAGATATTATAACCCTTGATCTATGATTGATTGTTTTCTTAGAATGATAAATATCTATGCTAAGAATATTTGAAATTGCAGGAATTATTGACCTTTGTAAAACTTAAAAAGTTATTGAGGAAAACTCTAAATGATGAATGGCATCACTTCCTTGCATCAGACGAATCTGTCACTAAGGAACCGAATGTCCCCAAAATAGGGAGGCTAAAATATTAACGAGTAGTTATCATCCCCAAAACAGGGAGGTTAAAATCTAATGATAAATGTCAGGTAACTTTGAATCCGTCTATAGTTTTATGATTATTCATGTTAATATTATGCTAACATGAATAATCATAAGTTTATTCATTGTTTCGAAATAAATTTATGCCTCACAAATTTATGTAGACTCTCTGTTTGAAAAAATTGGTTAGTCTGCTACGTTGGACTAATAGGTGAGAATGATTAAATGGAAGATGCAAGTACACTTCAATATTCACATTCCTGCTGAAAAATTACCTCTTTTAGTTCTTTTATGCAATGGGTTAAAAAACCCGAAAATGGGCTTTAAGAGTCATCATGTTGTACATAATATCCAGGGTTGAAGAATCTGAATATCGGTTTCATGCAAATATAGATAGCCCGGCCCGGTTTTTAATCACGACGATAGTTGTACATTAGTGTTGGGTCCTCATCTTTAGCAGATTTCAAGAATCTATAGAATATCAGTACAACCAGGGTCTCAAAGGGCCCTACAAATGCCCATTGTTGTTTGTTCAATAACATTGGACTCTTGGTTTGTGTTGTAGTTTGCTTTATAAGGATTTGTTGAAGTATTGTATAGCACAAGTGATTGAGGATCAACCTTGCTTTATATTTTTTCTTCACACATTAACTAGCTTTATGGATTTGATAGGGAAAATTACCTATATACATTGATCCACCCTATAAACATGCTAGAGGTCTGGTTGCTTTATGTGATGCTTGTAGCTTGTATTGTCAAACATTTGATGAGCATGATTCATTGTGTGATTGGCTGGATTGAGGCTTGGCTATTTTTTTCCCTTGTTTAGAGGTCTGGTTGCACCATTTTCAGATGTTGATGTATGTGAGGATCACGTTGTGTTTGGGCATGTATGATAGCTACAAGCCGGGTTCCACATTCATTAAGTGTTGCAAATACTTATATAATAAGCAACGAGGTCTTTTAAATACTGGCATGAAATTGCAATAACATGTATGTGAAATACAATTATGGCATAAGACACATTTTTCTTGATAACTAGAGTGCAAGCTTAACTTGTTCAATTTTGCCCCTTTATCTCTATCAGTTAAGCTTCTTTCTTTCTTTCTTTATTTTCCCTTAAAAGCTTGTGTGTCTTGAATAATTGGGATCAAAAGAGGGAGCTTGATTGCAAGGGAGCAGAGGTTGACTCTTTTTCATCTAGAGTAAGTAATTATTATATGCTTGCTAATTGAGCTTAAGATAAAGGCACATGTGCAAATTTGTTTAAATGTAACACTTCATCTATATTTTTACACTTAAAAAATCAATCACACCCACCCTTTATCAACAACAAATACAAAAGTAATAACTATCTCTCTAAATCAAATAGCATCTACCATTCGGCGTTCACATTGCATTGTACACATGCGATTGCTAGTTGTAAAATATTTACAAATATTTGAAATAATTGTCACATATAGTTTGTAAACTTTATGTATGAAGGTTATTTTTTATATAGATTAATAGTACTAATAAATATATTAATAATAATTAAATATATAGAGTATAATTTTTTTGGTATATCTTAATTAAGGTGTTAAAATATCTATTAAGTCTTTTACGAAATATGGTGTAGTTAAAAGATTTTTTTTAAACATAATATGAAGGTCAATAAAAATATGAAAACATCCACATAAATTTGGTTGATGGCTGGAGGACATCAAATGTCATATCTGAAACGCAATCACCCATTCTCTTAGACATACATTTTAAAATTATAAAAAAATATTAAACATTTAGTAATAGACTTAAATATATATAAAATTAATGACAACATAAAATAACATAATAGGTTAATGCTTAAAAGTGACAGATTGTCAGAAATTTAATACAAAATGGTCCCATTGTCAGAAATTTAATACAGGTCGTAAATTTGATCCCAGCTGGAGAGCGCGTACAGACGCGCTTTTCGAAGGTTAAGACGGTTTAGTAAACCGTATTATGGCGAAGGCGATGGGAAACTTGGTGTTGAGTTCAGTAAAAGGCATAGCACAAACACATTGGATTTTTGGGGGTTTGTCTGTGGTGGCATTTGCCCTCGAGACATATGTGAAAGCGACTTCCAATGTGTCCGAATGCATTGAACTACTGGAAGAGACTGTTCTACTTGCAAAAGATCTGAATAAATTCAAGACAACAATGCCTGCAGAGAGTGAGAAACTTTTGAAAGCTATTCATGTGATAGTCGAAGGCTCAGTGATGTGCTGTGACTACATTCAGAAAGGACAACTTCCCAGGTTGGCATATTTATCTTATTTAAGTATATATCTAATTATATGATTCTTTATTTCAATAAGAACCGGGTAAATGTGTAAATTTATAGATCAAGTCGGCTAAGGAAAGATATTGACTAGGCGAGGTTTTTAAGTGTAAGTAGAGTACTTTCCCTATATGGGCATTCCATATTTACTTAATAAAGATTAAGAATGTATGGAGCCTCGAGTGATCAAATTTGAACTCCCCCTATTTTAATTTGAGAGAGGTCAGGTTAAGCTTTGCCTTTTGTAAATGACAGATTAAATAATATATTACCTTTTAATATAAAAATTGAAAATGTTAATTTCCTTTCAATATATATTGGATTATTTTAAATAAAATAAATAAGAAATTTATTTAAATTAAATAATCAAGATTCAAAAAAGTAATTACACAAGTTAATAACTCTGACAAATCCTTGTAACAAATTTATAAGTTAGTCGTAGAAAAAAATCAAAACTTTAGCATGAGACATAAACCTTAGGCTCACCAACTAAAGTAATCATAGTGCCACATCTTTTAAATCATTTCAAACTAAAGTAATGTTTTAATCTCCAATTTAAACATTATTGTTTTCAAACTAGATTATACCTTCCTAAGACAACAAATAAAACATTTGTGAGAATAAGGATTTTTTTAATAAAAACAAAAGAATGCCATACATTGAGTCGATAATGCCTTCTTCATAAACTGAAACATTGTAGAGAAAAGAAGCAATAACAATTTACTATCGAGAAAATATTAAGAAATAAAACATGACTTACTAACTAGCAAAAACTAAAAGAGAATGTTGCTATTTTAAAAATAGAAAGAGTAAGGCAATTTCTTATTTTTTTCCTAGGGATTTTGTGCATGATTTGTGTGAAGTGAATGAAGATTTTATTAATATAGAAAATATAAAGCTATCAAGCATGAATTTTGTTGCTACAATTATTATTTAATATTTTTTAAAATTTATTTTTAGCAAATTATAAAAATTAACTTTGGCATAAAATTTACATGACAAGTGATTTTTTAGTTAGCCCTTATAACAAAAAGTTATAATATTTTAATGCCTTTTAGCATTGAAGTGCAATTTGAAATTTCAATTTTTTTTGAAGTGTAAATTTTTTATCACCCTTCAATGAGAAGCTAAAAGACATTTGAAGGGCATTGATGACTTCAAATTTGATACCTGTGTGGAGGAATGAAAAAATGTTCTGGGAGGAAGGGCTTATCTTCCGATGTGTTCTCGTAATTGTTGATGTGATTGGACAAACCTATTATTTGAGTCAAAATAGTCTAATGAAAAATGTTTCTTTCTCTTTTTGTTAACCATTCCGTCAAGTATTTTTAATGAACATTCCCTGCCATTGGCAAAGGGGGTTCACTTAGTAAAAATATGGTATAGCATGTTCATTCACAGGGTATTAAATAATACCCTTAATCTTAGTTTATACCTTCAATTATTCAATTGATAATACCCCCTCCCGTTATATTATTATAATGAAAATACCCCCTATTTTTTCCATGTACCATACTTACCCATTTTTCCATTCCAATTTTATTTACCCTTTTTATTTATACCCTAACATATCAAACAAAAAATATATCATGTTTTCTACTCAATATTATATTCTTAATATGTATTTTCTCTAGATAAAGACTTTGAAGTTGTTTAAGACCTTTTTATCAATTACATTAATGTTAAAATTTAACCATTTATCAATTTTTCTTCAAATAATAAATATGGTGGATCCGGACCCATGGAAGGAGGGGCAAGAATTATTGTGATTTTTGACCTTGGTGGGGGTACCTTTTATGTTTTTGTTTTGGGTTTTAAAGGAGGGAAAAGTGACGTGAAATCTGTTAGAGGGGATAGGCATTTGGGAGGCGAAGATTTTAACAAGAGGATGGTAGAGCATTGCATCAAACTGTTCAAGAACAAATACAAGGTGGATGCGAGTAAAAGTTCCAAAGACCTGTGGAGGCTCTGTTCGGAATGCGAGAGAGCGAAAAGGATTTTGTCCTCGGCCACATAGACTGTTATTGCCATTGACGACCTCTTCCAAGGAAATGTTCTTCATGGTCAGATTAAGAGAGCCAAATTTGAAGAGCTCAACACAGATTTGTTTGAAAAGTGCACGAAAATCCCAGAGCAATGCCTCCGAGACACCAATATAAGTAAGCAACAAGTCACAAAAGTCATCTTAGTAGGGGGCTCCTCCCGAATACCAAAGGTCCAGAAATTACTCACACATTTCTTTGAGGGAAAGGAGTTGAGAAAAAGTATAAACCTAGACGAAGCAGTTGTTTATGGTGCTACCTTGCTGGCAGTGGAAATACATAAATATCAATATCAAGCGAGTCGTTTCCAATTCCAACCCTTATTTTACATGCAGCCAATGGGTTTTACAATGGGTAAATGCCATCTCAGTCTTCCGCAGTCGATGAATACTACTATGCCTAAAGATTATGCCAATTTTATCTAGGGAAGGATCATTCGACCCCACTTGAACAATTTGTTGAGCCGCAGTCAATGGATATTACAAACATATGTGATCTGAAGGAGGTTAATTGTTTGAGTCTGGGCATTGCATTTGACGCCAATGTTGAAATGGAAGTAGATGTTCCTCGAAATACTCCTCTTCCAACACAGATGGAGATATCTGTGAGCACAAGTTATGACAAGCAGAAAAAAGTTCATTTTCCGATCTACGAAGGCGAGAGACCATTGATTGCAGACAACAATTTTGTGGGTGAATTTGTATTAAGACAGATTTCGCCTTCCAAATGTGGGGTGCCCCAAATTATAGTTTGCTTTCGAGTAGATGTGTATGGAAGCCTAACAACATTTTCCCGCTATGTGGGGAGCGGGATTACTAGGTCTGGAAGTCTCATTGTGGATGAAGGCGACAAACACGACAAGGAGGAGGTTGACAGAATGTGATTTACCTATGTTCTATTGCTAAAGCAAGAGCACTTTTGGAAAAATAAGTTGTTCTTCACCGTCTAATGCCATTTTCATGCTTGCGATGGATAGAGACCATAATTATATTCCTCCTTTAATAGCTATAATAGGGCCACACTCACTAGCCTAAGTCGCCTGATTATTATTTCGATAAACCTTAAGCCCGTGGACCACAACTAGGCATGTGATATGATACCTTTGCTATATTCAAAGGCGTATGATATTTTCCCACAACCATCGTGTTTCAGGATCATAAAGGTGTTAAGTATAGTGAATGCAACAAGAAGTTAGGATTCTTCTAAAAAATGTCATTGTACATGTCTAGTGGTTGGTTAGGAGGTTTGAGGGTGCTATTGGCGACGAGCTTCGACTTGACCTGAGCAAGCTTTCTTTTTGGATTTTATTTTACCTTTTAATTTAGCCGGCATTTTCAATATCTTGATTACTATCCTATCTTACTATGACCAACAAAGGTGACAAGATAAAAACCTGAAGGAACAATTCTAAATTTTAAATAATAAATATATAATTAGGGGCAGGGCATTAGATATATGGTTGGCGATGGCTATTCTCCTTGAATGCACGATGTCATGCTCAAAACTTAGTTTTTTTTTCAAATTTTTGGTGGGTGTGGTTTTTCAATACTTTGCAATTAATTTTCTTAAGAAATTTATATATTCCTCTATTTTAGCATTTTGTACATATATATTGAAAGCAAAGAACAATAATATTATTCCATTGAATTCTTATTTCTTTGTGTCCAAAGCTCACATCGTTGTTGATGGTTAATTTCCACTTTAACAATATATGCCCTCCAAGGCATCTGTGCACATTAGGCTATGCAAATATTTGTATTTGTATATAAAGAGCTGATATTGTTTTTTTTATTTTTTCTACATCTTAGACTTTTTTCCCTAAATTTGTCATTTTTGTTTGATCATATTCTTCAATGAATTAGCTGAGTATTTATAGCATATGCTTACAATGTTTTTCAAAACTGCATCACTATATAAAATGAAATGAAACTCATCACCACCACAATTTTGAAAAGTATTTATACAAGAATCAAATAACGGTATTCAACTAATTCTGGGTGATGGCATGAGTTTATACATCTGCATGTTGCAATAAAAAATATTGTAGATATAACACATACAACAGTTCATATTCCAATTGCATGCTTTTTGCATTTTACATATATATCTACCCCAAAACTCTCATCTGATCTCCTTCATGTTTTGGTTGTATGTAAGTTATTGACTCCATAAACCTTAACTCTAAAGACCATTTGCTTTTCAATTTGTTTAAATATTTTGCATGTATAATTTTCCTCCCCACATCTCCTAAATCATCTCCTTAGGCAGTATTTACCATATCATGACCTTATTTTATGTTGTCATTAGTTTTTTATATACATTTTAGTTTTTCAAAAAAATCAATTTTTATCTTTAATTAATACTTTTACTTGTCAACAAATTACAGTCACATTTAAAGGACGGTCTGATTTTTTTCTGTTGAAAATGGCTTTAATTGAAAGTCGCATTGTCGAGAATGGGACCCCCACTTAGATTCCTATTTAAGTGGCATGCATGAATATGTTTGTTACTGTGTCACATTCATTGTCGAGAAATGCGAGGAGAGAAGGCGACCAGGGGTTAAATTTTGACGGCCGAATAGACGTTTTTCGTGATTTTAGCCGTAAAATATTTTTCGTTGATTTTAGCCGTAAAATTACTTGCAAATATTTCAAATAAACATCACATGTATCTTGCATGTTTTAAGTTTCACCGTCATTTTTATATATAAAATATACTTGTATATTTAATATATATATATATATATATATATATATATATATATATTATTAATAGTATAAAAATAACACTATTTTCCATATTTGAAAGGCAGTATTTAGAAATTATCGTCACCTAAAAATTGTTTGACAGGCACAGGTGGCCGTCAAATTTAACCCCTGAAGGCGACGAAACGCATTCTCAAGAATGGGGCCGCACTTTTAAAAGAAAGTGGAAATCTAATGACCGCGCAACAAACTTTATTAAAGTAAATTGTTTTTTATTATTTGTCGAAATGGGACAGCACTTCAGAAAGAATGGAAATATACTGACCAATCAAGAATAACGAGGAGCATTCGGATTCCATGGAATAAGCCTTTTTTTAAGTAAATGTAGTTACTATCCACAGACGGTTTCCACTTACGCGGCACGGTTCGTTGAGGGTCAAATTTGACGTTTATTTAGACGTGTTTTTATGATTTTTATTGTAAAATATTTACAAATATCTGAAATAATTGTCACATATAGTTTCTAAACTTTATGTATGAAGATTATTTTTTATATAGATTAATAGTACTAATATATATATTAATAATAATTAAATATATAGAGTATAATTTTTTTGGTATATCTTAATTAAGGTGTTAAAATATCTATTAAGTCTTTTACGAAATATGGTGTAGTTAAAAGATTTTTTTTAAAACATAATATGAAGGTCAATAAAAATATGAAAACATCCACATAAATTTGGTTGATGGGTGGAGGACATCAAATGTCATCTCTGAAACACAATCACCCATTCTCTTAGACATACATTTTAAAATTATAAAAAAATATTAAACATTTAGTAATAGACTTATATATATACATATACATATATATATATATATATATATATATATATATATATATATATATATATATATATAATTAATGACAACGTAAAATAAAATAATAAGTTAATGCTTAAAAGTGACAGATTGTCAGAAATTTAATACAAAATGGTAGAGGGTTAAATTTAACATCCGTTTAAACGTTTTTTTTTTATGATTTTAATCATAAAATATTTGAATTAACCATAACACGGCAGGGGTTAAATTTAACATCCATTTAAACATTTTTTTATGATTTTAATCGTAAAATATTTGAATTAACCGTAACACACAACTTACATATTTTAAATACGATTGTCATTTTTTATATAGATTTACATGTTAAATATACTAATATATCAAAATAGTTAAATATATAAACAATAATCTTTATAACATTTTATTAATAGTATAAAAATAACCCTATTTTATATTATTGAAGGGTAATATCTGGAAAAATATTACTCCAGTTTATCATGGGCACCTAAAAAAAACCGTAACCTTAAAAATTGATCGACAGGTCGTCAAATTTGATTCCAGCTGGAGAGCGCGTACAGACGCGGTTTTTGAAGGTTAAGACGGTTTGGTAAACCATATTATTCCTCCACTGTATTGTTACAAGTAGAAGATGAGTTTGAGGACACTCATGCCCATTGCTTAAATATTCGAGTCATCTGGCGACTGTATAATATATTCTAGATTGTTTAACTGCAATATCCTTGCATTTCTCTGGTTTTCATCAAGTTATCCTTTTCATCACAAATCATCCTGAAGAAAGATGGGCAACTCTTGTGGTCGTTGTTTGGGGAATTCTTGTGCTTGCTGCTGTGTTAATCCATCTGACCAGCCTGCTGACAGCCAATATTAATTGAACAATATTAAAATAAAAATTGAACAATATTAAAATAAACCAAAAAAGGAGACAAGGTACGACAAAAAATATATTTCCAAATTCAACTGTTATGCTTCACCATAAATGATCTCTTATAGAATTTTATGTAATTTTATCACCAAATAGTCTAGCTAATCCATAAAACAAAAGGGGAAAGGCATCGAGTATGAGGAACAAATCAATTTAAACCTTAAAATGTCACAAATCTGCAACCGTTTGGTTAATAGTTATGTAAGATTATGAATGCACTTCTATCCAAAACTATTTGTTTGGATACAAGAACTATGAAAGTAAGATATACTATCATTTTATTAGTCTAACTTAATCCAATAAACAAATTTATCTATTCAAAATAAAAATAAGAAGTATTAATAACAAAGTCTCTAAAAATATGAGGGAAGAAACAAGGTATGACTTTTGTTTCTGTAGAAATATTGTATTCAATATTATTTCGAGCATCCCTATAATGTTTTTACAATGATATTTATACCCTCAAGGCTTTAATGAAATCAATGGTACAAGTTTTGGAACAATCTTAAAAATAATACTAAAAACAAATAAAGCCTTGAAGCATTCAAGCACCCACTTCCATTAAGAAAATATAAAAAACAAGAATCATTTGTCAATTATTAATCCTCTAATACTTCCAATCATAAATTTGCATCTACTTGCTTGCAGGTTCTAGAATTATGAAGTTGAATTCACAGTTTGCAGCTAGTAGTCCATGATATCCCAAATTTGCAAAATTCTCATACATGTGGAAAAATCACACAGGGGATTCGACTACAATTCCACTATGATTTTACTGTCACCAAATTATATCATTTATCCCCATGAATAATTAGTCTTGCAAAAATGTTGCGGTCTCCAAAGTTCCCATATAAGGCATATCATTTATTTTGTGATTTAATTTTATTAATATTTTCATTTACTTTATGTTGTTAATTGTTTTGTTGACCTTGAAAAGGCTAGGGACCTGATAGAAGCTATTCCATTTTATAGTTTTTGTTTGTGCATATTCAAAGAAATGTCACTTTCTTATTGAAAATAACTTAATACTTTATCCCATAAAAATAAATAGTGGTTTCTTAAACCCATTTACTTTACGTATTAATTAAATTAAAAGTGTATTTAATTTATAACTCTTACATGTGACCCCTAATTTTTTTATATAGTCGAGACTCATTTATAAGGTGTATTATGTAAATACGTCATGAAATTATGGTGTTGCAAAGACTCTACCAATATTACAGTCACACTTATACTAGTCACATATGCACATAGACATGGAACAATGCATTAAGTTCTACATTCCTTATTTCATCTCCAAACCCACGAACAAGAAGTTGGGACTATACAAAACTCTACACATCTCTATCGATATCATCTTTTCCATGGGCATGTGTCAGCATGGATCCCATTTCTAAACTACCTATGACAAAACATAATTATTATGTGGTATTATTTACAGTGGATAAGTTATCAAATATGGCGATCATTGTTACTTGATATAGTTGTCACTACTTGTGTTTTATTCACCCATGTATGTATCTTTTTTAGAATCCTAACATCCATCCTATATGACCATGATCATCATGTTAATGATCACTTGTTGAAATTGCTATGGAAATATATATGTAGCTTTATCAACCAATGATGTTTCATCCTCAAATATATGGAAAAACAAAAGTTGTCAACCACACTCTAATTCATCTTGTGTGCATGTAAAATAGCGAACTTGCACAAAATTGGGAGGATAACTTGCTTTATGTAAAACATTCCTACAACATTCTCTCTTAAATTTTTTACATGGGATGGTCTAACTAATGACACCTCTAGACATCTCCTAACATACTCCATATTGAACTAACTTATGCACGTTGGAAAAATAGCTGGATAAAGAAATAATTTTTGTGCTACAAATAATTTATTCATCAATAGATTAATTAGATTATCTCCCACTCATACAAAAATTACAAAGAGTACCATGAAACATATCAAACGTCTTATACATTCTAATTTTGATGATAAATTTTTATTGGATATTTAGAGAGAATTATCTAAAGTTCCAAAATGGAAGATCAATCCTCTAAAATATCATCCTTACACCTTTTTCCATGTAGTTGCTGAGAACATCTTTTCTCTAGGTTTTCCTCCATACTTTCCCATGCACCCAGTTTTCAATGTGTAGCTTTTCCAGCCTTATTTACCTCTAATTCTTAAGAAAGTTGTGACACACCATACTTCTAATTTGGATCTTGAACATTTATGCCCAACAGATAAGGACCACATTAGCAAAGTGATGGAAACCTACATCATCCACTATACTCATCAGTTGTTTTGAGTAGTTAAGGTTGGTAAGTATGTTGATAAATCTATGTAGCATAACTTTGATTAGGTCCAAAGTTATATTCCTTAAATAACCACTTGCACAAAGGATAAAATTTATTCTAAATAAATGGTGAATGGTCATTATGCAACCTTCTATCCTTCGATGTTACAAAAAATAACACACAAGCCTCCTCACTTCTTTTAAAACAATTGGAAATCACATTGATGTATTACAAAAAGTATCCAATCTTATAGTGTTATGTGGAAATGTCCTTAGTTGTTCATAGAATCCATATTGTTTTATTTCCTTATCATAACTTTCCTTACCTTGAAAGCATCTTGTATAAAGTGAATAACCTTACATAATTGTGTAAACCCCTTTACACGATTGTGTGTAGATTTATAATCTTCTATAAATTTCCCAACACTTGGAATTTTCACTAAGTCCTACGATACCTTTGTAAATTTTCCCCGGTTAATCCCTCTCATCTTAGGAACATGTTTCACAACTTGCATAGCTCATACAATATTGATTTAACACAATGTTAGTTGGAAATTTGATCTTTAGACACAAAAAATATTTCAAGCGACAACAATCCCTCCTCTTTATTGGAGAGGTTCCCTTATTCACCAAAAAATTGGAACTCTAATTATTTACAAATGTACAAACTAACATTTTTATTGAGGCTTTTAGTGTGAAAAGAATGCTTTCCATATTCTAATATTTATCAATACAGAAGGATGAAATAAGGAGAAGAGTCTTGAAGGAAGAAACAATGGCTTCGATACGAGTAAGAGATATGAACTAAAGACACATGGTCCTAATTAATCCACCAGTCAAGAATACAGATTATTCTTCTTGGTTATGCAAGATCACCCTCCATTGTAATGAAAAGAAATGAAGAAGGAAACACTTTCAGATATATAGACTAGCAGAATAATATCCTAACGATGTAAGCATGAGACTTTTAAGAACACTTTAATTCATATATAGTTGAAAAAATCCACAAGATATATATGCAGCAGACACAAAGTTCTCTACACTACAACTTAATGGATTGAACACACAATTTCAGATATTAAAATATACAAGATTCACATTTGTAATATCAAGAGATATGAAGCAAAAAGAACACAAAAACTAGGAGAGAAAACTTCTTCTGTATTGAATTCGAAAGTTTTGTATCATTACATTCTTGTGACACCAAAATCCATACCCCTTTACAATGAAAAAGAGACTTTATATAGTCGAGGGGTGGTTGTAACCAACTTTCTTAACCAATTGTCATTTAATTAAGTACTAACACTTAATTAATAAATTACATTAGCTAGCTTTATTTACAATTTTATATTTTTGAAATGATAAATGCTAACTTCAAAATATAACAACTAGAAATAAAGATTTTCAAGAACTATAAGGAGTAACACTTGTGAGAGATGTAGTCTGGGGTCTTCACTTTGAGTACATGATGCCTAAATTTTACCAAGGCACCAGCAATCTACATGCCCTTTAGAATAGAAGTGTTCAATGTAGCATTCAACCAGCTACCAAGAGTGTATTCCATTTCCTTTCCAATGCCCCTATTTTGCTACAAGCCCTTGATGACCTCTATAATGACATTGTGTAGCTCTGTAATATCCTTCATCTTGTATTTGGTAATAGTTTCAGCCTTGAATAGGTCCTCCTTGACAAGTTCTCTAAACATTGCCTTGACCTCATCCACTGGGTGCCTCTCTATAGAATTATCTTTAAGTATACCTAGCATCTAAGAGCTTACAAATCAACCAATATCTCAGACTTGAAGGCTTCTCTTTTTTCTACCATGTTCTTAAGTTCAATGACTGCCTCCTCAAGCACCTTGATCTTCCCATTCAACAATGAAGACCAAATTTTTGGAAAGATTACTCTCGGGATCATTAAAAAAATTATGAGAAAGGAGGATTTTCTCATCTGTAGTGCTCACGATCCTCAGATCTTGAATGCGTTGTCAGCCATAGTTTGAATTCCTTCTCAGATCCTGTGATCTTTGTATCAAAGTGACTCTAGGCTAAGGAAATGTTGTCATATACTCTATAGGCCTCATCTATGAAGTTCAGACTAGACATCAACATTCCTTCCACCAGTTCCTCAACAACGCTCCCATATGAAGCATGTTTATGAATATCTTTGATAGATTTGACATCCTCTTCAGACAAAATAGTGGGAGGAGGCATTGAGGAGAGAGGAGTTAAATCAAGAAATTGTTCACTTGAGAGAAAAGACTTAACTAAAAATGGAACATAACTTGAACCTGTTCTTCCTGTTACTCATGTGTGTGTTTATCTTTCTCAACTCTCTCACTTACTCTGGAAACTGTCTCCATAAAGTTCTAAACCTCCCCTTTAGGAGTAGATTCATCAAGTGGGATTCTAGTCAATTCCAAGTCTGCGATAGTTATATCTTTTTCATCATTCCCTCCTCTTGGCTTTGTAATCTCCAAAAATTATTAGCCCTTTAAATCAGAGACTAGCCTTCAAGTTGTCTTGGCTCTTTTTGGTGGAGGAGTTGGAGTTGTGCCAAGCAAAGCAGCTACAACATCAAAACCGAGAGCCAACTGTCTTAGGAGTAAACTTCCTCTTCTTGTTATCAATCATGGTTTGGACCCATGTGAAAAAAACACTTGAAGATGAAGGAGGAGGTGCTGCCAATGCCAAAACACTAGGAGAATCAAGAGACTGAGCAGAGGGAACTTTAAGAGCAATTACCTTGATAGTAGAAGAAGATCCTTCTTTGATTGGTGAAATGGGTTTTGAAACACTCACTTTCCCAGTGTCAGTTTCTACGATTTTTACCTCATCTTCTTCTTCTTCACTTTCTTCACTATCTTCCTCATCACCACTTCTATCTCTTGATCATCTTTGTATTGTCTTTGTGTTGACTTTTTCTGTATCATTCATTTTCTTCTTCAATTGTTCTCATTTCTTCTCCCATAAGCTGTGACACTTGTTCAGGAGTAGAGGTAACTTCTCCTGTTAAACTTTGAATATTTTCCCATTCTCACCAGTCCTTCTCTTAGGAGTTTTTTTTTCCTTTGTCTCCTTGGTCTTATCTTTCTTTGCATACAACCTTGGTTGCAGAGTCCAAAGGTGAGGAGGAAGGGGCTGATTGAGCTCTGTACCTCTGGAGGAGAAATAGAAATCCCTTTCTGTGATGAAGAATCTTCTTGAGAAGAAGATTGTGTCACATTCAAATTATATGCCTTCATTTTCTTACTAAACCAAACCTTAGTTCTCATTACCAACACATGGTTGATTATTTCAGAAAGATCGTCTCTCTCCTTATGTGACCAATTAATAGTAATAAGGGCATGTGATGGATAGTATTGATATATTCAACAGAGTACAGATCTTCATTGTCATCTTGCAAGTCCTCTGGAACCTTACGTACTCTATGATATCTCTGACCTAGCTGTAAAGAAAGTCTTCCAAAATACCTTCTTCTCACTTCATACTCATATGAGCAATCTTCCCAATAATCTTCAAGAGTATGTACATGATAATAAGACATTATAATGATGATTAGAGATAAAACCTTTGATATCAAAGCAAGATCTTTTGTGATATGAATAGAACTTGAAGTCAACAATAGTTCTTTCCACATTTTGAGCATCCAAGGTCAGTTCTGCAAGTATAATTCCCCAGGGAGATAGGGAATTGGATGTCAATGATCTTCTTGTCTCTACATGTTTTGTGTAACATGTACAAATTCCTACAAACTTCTACCAAAACCAATTTGTCATTACAATACATAGGTAACTTGTTAGGTGAATCCCTCAAATCCAGCTAACCTAATGTAGGAGAATCTTCTGAATTGGGTAAAGAGGTTACCATATGTTGAGATCAATTACTTTGCCTTTGCAAACACTTATTTCAGTTGTATTTCCCTCTAGTAGGCTTACTATGTACATGGTGAAAACATCATTCACCCTTCTGAAATGAAATTTGTCTGTTTTCAAAGATGAGTTGGGGGTAATACTCATAAACTGGTTGATTCTTCTTATCTTCTTGAGGAGATGATCCTACCCATACCTTGTAGGTTTCAATTTTGTACATTAGGTAGGAGGCCATGTAGAATGTCTTGCTTTGTTGCATATTGATCAATTGTTCATTGAGATTCTCACAAATTATCTCTCCCCATTTCAAGCTTTCTGTTTCCCATCACAGATGATGTTGATATAAACACACATCCAGAATTAAAACTCATTGGTGGAAGGGAGGCCCATTAATCTAGCTAGTAGAGTGATCATATCAGATAACTCTTCTTTGAAGTTTGACATATACAAGACATTTGACAATCTTGGAAGCTCCTCTCTTTTGAGACTTAAGCCATGATTTGGCTATCATTGCCTTATATCTTTCTTTGTCTTATTTCAAAGAGGTTATGAGCTTGGACCCTGGTTAGAGTGTTAGAGTCTTCAATGATGGGGATTCTTAGGGCAACATTTATACAATTAGACATCAAAATTGGCAATAATTTGTGCCCTGGGGATCTCTAACTTCTTTAATATTAGGATTAAAGTAGGAGGTACAAGCTAGGATAGTGTTTATACATTTTAAAGAGAGAGGGAAACTGACAGTATAGGAAATTACACGATCTTTGATACATTGAGCCATGTAAATAGGATTGGCTTTAGTGATACAAGCCTAGAAATCATCTAGCTTAATATGTTGAATGTCACTATCCCCGATATTAGACACGGAGGTTTCCAGAGAGGATATGTGCTCATACTGCTACGCCCTTAACCTATTGCTTGTATTAGGATATGAGTAACCGACTTGTGGCTTACCATATCATTTTATTATATCATTTATACTTTCTCATGCTTAGTAGGTCGGCCTTGGTGATGGCCATAACATATGAATAGCATATATAGGGGATTGTAGGTAGTAGTTCATCATGATTAGAGTATTTGAGTCTTATTTTATGGTTTGGAGGTTACCCCCTCGAAGTGGTGAAGCTATTATAATTGCATATTGAGATCATTATTATGAAATATTGTGTTATTTGGTGTTCTATTTTTTCTCATAATCTGAATTATACAAGCAATTTCATTACAAGTGGTATCATAGCTGTGATCCAGGCCAAACTTAGGGCAAAAACCATAATTTTTTATTTCCACTCTATCTTATGAACCACATCTAATTTGTGGGATATTGTTTTACCAGAGTTGCGAGTCATTTCAAGTAAAAATATTTGAAAATTTTAGACCTTTTTGGTAGCTTTTGCAAATGTTATTGCAAATTTAGGGTTTTTGATAAAAACACTCCCTAGATCGATTTTTTTTGAATTTTTCAGATTTCTGTACATTTTTAGAAAGCTCTCAAAAAATAGTATTAGTATATTCTCTGTGTTTTTTCTTTTCCATCCGAATTTGTATCAAAACCCTAAACCCTAAGGTTTGACATCATGGCGGGGACTTCCACAAG
Source organism: Taxus chinensis (assembly GCA_019776745.2). Classification (NCBI taxonomy): domain Eukaryota; kingdom Viridiplantae; phylum Streptophyta; class Pinopsida; order Cupressales; family Taxaceae; genus Taxus; species Taxus chinensis. Next base: position 699,224,422 of record CM034153.1, on the reverse strand, counting down.
AGCAAAAAAGAATTTGGTCATTCAGTGTAAAACCCTAGATAAATATCGGGTAGTGATTGAAGATTTAGAGTCAAAAGGGGTAAATACGGATTCCTTAGCACTAGGGTTTACCTCTATTGATCATAAGGTGAGCCAACTCGAGTATGAGTTGTGAAATGTACAATCTGAGATGGCCTCTAAAGGAGACATAGACCAAATCAATCAGCTATTGGATGATATCATGCAACATGTAAAGGGTAAACAATATTGCCCAAATCCACCCCATATCAGCCAAGGAGGATCTTCAGTTCAAATTAAGGGACAAAATAACCATGGTGGATCACTTTTCCAGCCCAATAAGAATCCAACTTATTCACAACCACGAAACATGATGCAGAAAGTGGATATGCATAAATTTGATGGGAAGGATCCATTGGATTGGATAAATCAAATGGATAACTTCTTTGAGTTACATCAAACACCATCAGGAAAAAAGGTGACATTAGCATCCCTGTATCTTGAACCAGACTAGTTCGTTTGGTATCGATGGTTATGTGTTCAGAGGCAGAAGAATGGTCTCAGTGTCACTTGGACAGTTTTTACCGAGGAATTGCAATTGCACTATAGTTCCAGTTTTTTAGAGAACTACTTTAGTCAATTGGTAAAGTTATGACAAACATGATTAGTCAAAGATTATGTGCATCACTTCCAGAACCTATCCTTAAGGGTGGATAATATTCCAGAAGGGAATTTGAATGACCTAAATCTTGGGGGTCTTAAGGACCACATCGAGCATGAGGTACGTATGTTTAATCCACTCAATATTTCTGATTCTATTATCATGGCATGTCGAGTAGAGGAAAAAGTTCTTTTCAGTAAGAGGTCGCCTTTCATTAACACTAGAGACCGTAGTATCTCTTTCCCTTCATTTGCTAGGCCAATTAGACTGACTCCTCAAAAAATGGAAGAAAAGAGAGCAAAAGGATTATGTTTTAACCGTGACACCAAATATGGACTAGGACACTAATGTGTTGAGAAGAAGTTGTTCTATATTAAAGGAGGTAACGAGGATAATGAGGAAGTTGAAATTATAGTAGAGGCTGAGGAACCAGTAGAAGATGAAGTAGAGGATCACCAACCTACAATTTCTTGCCATGCATTGTCAGGTAATATTAGTACTCCTCAAACAGTCAAGGTTATTTGCTAATCTCAAAAAATAGAAGGTGACGATATTGATTGACTCGGGGAGTACTCATAACTTCATAAATAGTAAGTTAGTTTCCCACCTCAATTGTTTTATTTACCCATCTCTAGAAATGCAAGTTATGATTGCGGATGGTGGGACTGTCAAGTGCATAGCAAAGTGCCATAGTATCAAGATTTCCATGGGAGAGTACATGTTAGACTCATCTATGTTTTCTATTTCTATGGGAGGGGCAGATATTGTTCTGGGTGTCCAATGGCTCACAACCTTAGGTACTATAGAGATGAATTTCCAAGAATTGTTCATGCAATTTCATTCAGATGGAAGGACAATACAATTAAAAGGGATGATCGCTAAGTCTCCATAGATTATTAGCTCTCATCAGATGCAAAAGTTTCTCAGAAAAGGAGTAGATGGATTTATAGCAAAGTTATTTTCCATAGAAGTACAAAATACAGAGTCTTTAATGCCACCTGATCTTCAGAAGATTGTTGATGCTCACTCATCTATTTTTGATGTAATTCAAAAGGGACTACCACCAGTTAGGGATCATGATCATGCCATTCAGTTGATTCCATAGAGCCAAACACCTAACATCAGACCATACAGATACCCATATTCCTAGAAAAGTGAGATCGAGAAAATGGTACAAGAAATGTTGAAGGCAGGTATCATCAAGCATAACCAATGTGCATATTCTTCACCAGTGGTCATGGTAGGTAAGAAGGATGAAACATGGAGGATGTGTCCAGATTACTGAGAACTCAACAAGTACACCATCAAGTATAAGTTTCATATTCCAATAATTGATTATTTACTTGATGAATTTCACGGTTCTCTTTGTTTCACAAAATTAGATATTTGTTCAGGGTACCATCAAATTATAATAAGAGAGGAAGATGTTCATAAAATGGATTTCAAGACTCACGAGGGCCATTATGAGTTTTTGGTAATGCCTTTTGGTCTTACAAATGCTCCCTCAACCTTTCAAAGCTTGATGAACATTGTTTTTAGGCCATTTTAAAGGAAATTTGTATTAGTTTTCTTTGATGAGATTTTGATTTACAGTAAGACATGGGAAGAACACTTGCAACATGTAAATGAAGTGTTGGAAGTTTTGGGGAAACATACTCTCTATGAAAAGCCATACAAATGTTCTTTTGGTGTATAAGAGGTAGAGTACTTGGGTCACATTGTATCCCATGAAGGTGTCAAAGTTGATCCTTAGAAGATCAAAGCTATGGTGGAATGGCCAAGGCCCAAAACTCTCAAAAATATTTGTGGGTTCCTAGGACTAACATGGTACTACAGAAGACTTGTGAGGGGATATGGTAGAATAACAGCCCCATTCACTACATTGCTAAAGAAGGATGCCTTCCATTGGACTGACGTAGCCACTAAATCCTTTGAGCAACTGAAGGAAGCCAACATCCCAATTTTGGCTATGCCCAACTTCTCAAAAACCTTCATTGTTGAATGTGATTCTTCAAGATCAGGACTGGGAGAAGTTCTAATTCAGGAAGGAAGATCAATTGCATTTGAGAGTCGCTAATTCAAAGGAAAATATTTGCTCAAACCCGTTTATGAGAAAGAAATGATTGTTATTCTTCATGCGGTCAAGCAATGAAGGCCCTATCTCATGGGTAGACACTTCCAGGCCGATCGGGTCGATGAAGCAAGATTGGAATGGGATCAAGACAAGGATAAACAATCTCTAATACAGAATATCAAGCAAGGCTTTATAACATCTAACAAATTTGAGTGGAAAGGTAATGCGCTATGCTATTCTAATTTCATATTGAGATCATTATTCTGAAATATTGTGTTATTTGGTGTTCTATTGTTGCTCATAATCTGAATTATACAATTAATTTCATTACACATACCCCCCGTAATGGAATTTTATGGTGTCAATATGGGGAGATAGACTTAGAAAAATGGGGTTTAACAATGTATTCCAGGAAGAAAAAAATAGTAGGGCACAAAATTCAATTTAATGTCAAGTAAACACAGGAGGCTTCAGAATCACTCACCTTTGTTACAAGAAGAATGGCGTTCTCCTTAGGATCCCAATACAATTCAATTTTTTTTGCAAATGGTTGACAAATGAGAGAGTTATGGCTAAAAATGCACTTGAGGGCACAAGAATGGGAGAACAATGTATGGTTGAATTTCTTGACTTGGAATGGTAAAAATGAACTACCTTACTTCCTTTTATACCTTTTCCATTAGAAAAATGACTTGGTAAGTGATAAATTTGAGGGTTTACAATTTATTGTAGGGAACATAAAAGATTACAGAATGATTTTACTCACTTTTTCCTTATATTGCAAATATGACAGAGATGTGGGGAAATGGAGACCCGAGGGAATAAGGACTTGAGTGACTCAAACTTGTGAAATACCTGTAATACATACAAAATATATTAAGTGTTGCAAATGCAGGTTTGCAGGGAACAACGTCCCGAAAGGAACAAAGGCCTTGGGGTACCTAAAATATCTTAAAACTCTACGATATAATCAAACCAAGGAAATGTGGGTAGATCGGGCTTGCGGGGAACACATGATCCAAAGGAACAATGGTCACAGGGTCACAAAATATCCACATCTCCGCAATACAAAAAAACACAACGTGAATTCGAAGCAAAGGTTTTTCAAATCAGGAATAAGTGTGTAGAACAAGGGGATGTGGGGAACTAAGGCCCGAGTGGAACAAGGGTCGCGAGTTCCTCAAATACTCAGAGTATCCACAATACAAAAGATCACAGAGTAGTGTGGATAAAGAGGGTATTCAGAGAACATAAGGCCCACGGGAACAAGGGTCGTAAAGGACCAAAACTTCCGATAATGCCGCAATACAAAGAACTTAGGAAAACAAAGGACCTTGAGAGTAGTTACCTGGGACTTGGAAAATTCTGCACAAAGTAGAAGGAGAGTATTGCGGGTAAAGTGGCGATGCGAGGAACTAGAGACCTGGAGGAACATGTTCCACTTGTTCCTTGAACACTCAAAATTACCGCAATAAAAATGATCTTGACCTAAAATCCTTGAAATGACTAATTGTTTGGAATGTTTTCACTCCTCAAGAATTCACAAAGGCAAACAATTTTGACAAAATGCGTCACTTGACTAAAATTTTTAGTTTTTTTGAAAAATTGCACATTTTTTGAGTGACAACAAAACAAAAAACCTTTATATCTCTTATAATATTGTGGAGCTTATCCAAGTTACATTAAAAGCTTTAATAATTATATGTAAGCCTTTGTAGCTATCTCATGCATTATAAAATCTTTTCCTTGGTTCATTACATGACATTTGTTGCCACTGATCTAAACATGAATGTTACATTACAATGTTCACACATCAACACCTTGCTTCAAGTAGTGCACTAGATGACATGTATCACACAGGGCCATGTTAGAGTATCATTGGGACATGCCATTTGGAAAAGCTTAACTACTTTTCTTATAATAAGATGGAATAGTTGTAACAAACTCTCAACAAACTATCATCAATTGTAACTACCATTTTCATTGTATATACATTGTAATATATGATCTATATGTTATATCTTCATAAATATGAGTTTGCACTCACTTGAGACATACACTAGATAAATTTTATTGGTTCTTCTCTATCATTAATCTATTTGTAATACCTTCCTGGTAGTTCTATTTAATTAGTAAGGATGCCTTCTCATTTTGATACAAGATCTTGCTCTCTTCGTCTGTAAAAATGTTTTATAGAACTCTATATTTCTCCATTCACCATTAATATGTTGCATTTCTTGCAAATCAGTCTTGTACTACATTATTGTGTTTTTGGTTCATTGCATTCAACTTCCACATGCACTCATAATCATTTTTACTCTTGCTAGCATAGGATTATCTTGCACAAATGATCTTGGTCTTTGTGGTTCAAATCATGCCTTTTGTGGGGTAATCTTGAGTTTTTGAAGAGATTTACACAAGTAAAAAGAAACTTCTTTCAGGAAAGCAGGAAACAATATGTCAGATAATTTATGGAAGAATGTGATATATGTTAATATAAAAAAGGAGAGACTATCCAAATTCTTAGCACTCTACAACCACTGCCAATTCACATTATTGTATGATTAGATGCCTTTATAGAATTGATTTAAGTGATACCTAAGTCTAGTGTAAAATAGTGATCTTTATTGTGGTTGAACACCTCTCCAAATATGTCTATTTTTCTCATTGATTGATCCTTTCAATTATTTAATAGCGGAAAAAATTTACAATGATCAAAATTCCACCTCCATGGTATGTGCCCTTTTACTGTCTCATATCACAATCCCACTTTCACTAATAATTTTTTATAATAAATGTTTAAATACCATGAGATACAACTTGAAATGAGCTCACACAACATGTTTATATTTCTGGATAAAATAGATTTCAATAGTAGTTTTGATACATGTAGCTGTTGTTTTTCCTCGAAATAAAAAATCCATTGGGTTGAGTTACTCTCTCTTATTGAAAGGTGGTACAAAACTTCTTACCACACTTTAAATAAGATGTCACCCTATGAATTTTATATGGCCAACTGGAACCAATTCCCATATCCTACCTTCCAGATGGCTCCAAGGGGTAGGTTATTGATTCAAATCTATGTCATAGGGAAAATCTATTGTAGGATTTAAACAAATAGCTTTAACAAGCTCAGAATAAGATGAAACAACAAGTATATCAACATTTTTCATAATAAACAATTTCCATCAAGGACATGGTTTTTTTTAACGACTCCAATAATATAAACTGGGATCTGGGTGGGTGGTCCCCCTATCTAGATGTGGGAGAATTCAGATCTCTCCCATTGGCCCATATAGATATAGGCCCCCCCCTCTCTCTATATGGCCCCCCCTCCTCGACCTTTCTAAATGACCTCGCCCTATCTCTATATGGAATTTATGCGCCCCTATATAGAGAATAGTTCAGGCTGGGATCTTATCGCCCCCACCCATATTGACTACATAGGCCCCGCCCCTCCCTTACCCTAAACTATCCCAGTAGCGGTAGAGAGGGTAGCCCCAAGTCTATACGTTAGGGGGTATTGCTACCCACCATAGACAATAAACTGAACTAACCAACCATTCATTGAGTACTATCCATGAAGTCCTGAGCATCAACCAACCTCTCGACCCTAGCGGATCCCATGTGAATCAACCGAGCTATCCATTCCATTCTATTCTATACGACCGATGACTAGATAGAGATGATATCCGGGGCCTAAAACCTATTGATTCACCACCATCTCGACCACCACCTAGCCTATCGATTGAACCATTTAGGGCATGGGGGACACGGGAACTTGGGTAGGGCTCGACAAATCTATAGTATAGGGCTGGTGACTATAGAGAATAGAGAGCCGCCCCCTACTGGCTATATCTCTATATATTGATTTGTGCTTGATCTCTCTATCTCTCTATCTCCATCTAGATCTCTCTCTCTCTCTTCAGTATCTTCTCTCTCTATATATCTCGACTCACTCTTCAGTCTCTCAATAGATCTGATCTAGCATCGATGATAGGATCAGATTGATTGGCCTAGTTCTCTAACCGTATCACATAAAGTTCTGCAAATTTCCTTAAATCTCAAAGGTAGTCATAAGTTAGAACCAAGATTCGGTGGAATGTATAGAGTGATGCAAAACATTGATAATGTGGCGTATAAATTAGACCTAGCCCCATATTTCAAGAGTCACCATGTTTTTGATATATTATGTTTGAAGTATGTCTTTAGGGAGAAAATTCATGTGTGCATGACTCTCCCAAAGTTGGATGAAGTGAAATCTTCTACCTTAGAACTTGAGGTTATCTTTTGTAGATGAACATGCACAATCTACATTTGTAATATTATTGCTGATTTGATGAAATGTAGAATCATGCAACCAGAAGATGCAACTTGAGAACCTCTCCAAAAAATTTAACAACACTTTTCACAGCTCAAGTTTTTAGGAAAAAAACTTTTCAAAGTTTAGGGTGTTGCTAGGAACTTGATGTCCAAACCATCTCTTATTTTTGCATTGTAATTGTCAAAATTATCTTTTGGCTCAGGAAACTATTGTGTGTGTGGGGACCGTACCTTGAGTAGGTTTTACAATGATTTCAAGTGCATATGTATTGTAAATCTCACCATTGAGGATTAGGGTTACTAGGTTCTAATTCCTTAATATTGATATTATAAGGAAGAGATGGGATATATTTTGTTTTTAAATATTCGTAAACACTTTTTATGACCAGAGCTATAAACCAGAGGGTTGGTGGGGCCTTACCCTAAAATGCTAATGTCCACAGACCAGATATTGTAAATTTGCATTACAAACCACAACCACAGATAAGCAACACGTGGAGACCACTCCACCGCTAACAATGCAAATTCCGCCACCGCTTGTGGAGAGCCACTAGCCGCCACCAAGCCAAATCCAACAATACAAGCCAAGACTAGTTGCCGAGGTGCCCGTCGAGCTACCATCCTAGCCACCAGTTGCTACCAAACTAAGACCACCACCATCTAAGAAGAGTAACCTACCACAACCACCAGTGATGCAACAACTGCCACCACCGGTAAACCACCCCGAAGGGGGGTCGTGCCCAATGGGATTGGAACCTGGGTGGATTTGGGCACAACCGTTTGCCTTAACCAATCCACCCAAACCCCATTGGCATGGGATACCTTTTGTTGTTGTAAATAAGTTTTGTGGAAAAGGAGGTTTCCTTGTTGGAGAGACCTACAATATTTGAATATAATCATGTTCAAAGGTATTTTTTGAGTTCGTTTAGTTTTCTAGTTCTTTTGCATTATGTTATTTATATTTGCACGAATATTTTGCAAGTAGGCTGATAACAACAATCACGAGAAATTTAATTAGACTTTTTAATTTAATGATATTTAATATATTTCTTATTATCATGTAGAGAGATGTTCTAAAATGGCGGCAAGGGTGAATTGTAATGTATTGAGAGATTCACTCTTATGTTTGACCTTACATTTGATGTCTATTTGATCATCTTAATGTGATTTCAACCTTAAATTCCACATCCATTTTTACTATAACTTAAAAGTTATTTGTTTCAATTAGAAGAAGTAAAAAAAAAAGTGTAGTTTGTCGGAGTGGGCAGGGCTCGCCAACGCACTCGTCAGCTCGACAACATGGCTAGGGCTCGCCACCTCGCCACCAAGGCTGGGGCTCTCCTCTTGCCACTGCCATGCCTCAGGCGGCTTGGAATCCACGCCTCCTCCACCAAGCTCTAGAAAATTCCTGTGACTCACCCTCGCCATTCTTGCTCGCGAGGAAGCAGAACCGAAGGACGACACTACTACTGGGTGGGCACCTCTTGATGATGGCAAAGGTATGTCGGGTTTGAGGGTGGCCAAATGACCAGGTCCACTCGCCTCGAGCATGTTTGCTACCGCTACTTGAATTTGCTAATTGTCCTTTCTTAGGGTTTGCATATTTTTAGTTTGTATGTTCCTAGGCTTAGCCTATTTTGACTTTGGTTGATCTAGGTGCTGCGTAGCTTTGTTCGTGGTTCTGGAGCTTGCTCTCACAGCGCCTATTTTCTGTTGAAAGCTTTCTTGTATCGTATTGCATTCAATATAATATAAAACTATTTTTCATCAAAAAAAAATTGTAATAATTTAACCATAGAATTAAAATTTTGAGACCTTTTTTGGAAAGATTTTTTAAACCACAACAATAATATAACTCAATAGATATTATTCTATTGAAAATGTTAAGAATCTCTTTAAAAAGATTCATTCAAAATATTTATAATACTAAAACAAATACAATTTTAAAATTTAGAAATTTATAATAAATCAACAATATTCAAATTTAAAATTAAAATTTATTAAATTTCTTGAAAAACTAAACGTATTCAAACACGAGGGTTAGAATTTGAATATGCAAATCAATTTTATCTTTAATTAATACTTTTAATTGTTAACAATTATAGTCACATTTAAAGGACGGTCTGATGTTTTCTGTTGAAAATGGCTTTAATTGAAAGTTGCATTGTGAGAATGGGACCCCACTTAGATTCCTATTTAAGTGCATGCGTGAATATGCTTGTTACTGTGTAACATGCATTGTCGAGAACTGCGAGAAACGCGATGAAACACATTCTCGAGAATGGGGCCGCACTTTAAAAAGAAATTGGAAATCTAATGACCGTGCAAAAAACTTTATTAAAATTAAATTGTTTTTTATTATTTGTCGAGATGGGACAGCACTTTAGAAAGAATGGAAATATAATGACCAAGCAAGAATAACGAGGAGCATGGAACAAGCTTTTTTTTGGCATCTATGGGATATGGACAACACATCTTGTCTGGTTACCAGGGATCAAATTTGAAGGGTTGGTCTGAATTTTATTTTGAAGGGCAAGTATTGGACCAGCCCTTCAATGATGAAAAGTAGCACGAATATTTTACACTTCATATGACAAGAATAAATCAAATACGCATGTCATAAAAATTAAGAATAATTTTTTTTTTAACGATATATTTTTTCTTTTCAAAATCACCAGTTGATTAACATCTTAAATAAAAAGGGAAAATTCAATGATCCAAACACAATGACCCCTCTATCATAATGATGTAAATTAAGTGGCATTTAAACTCATAAAATAATCAAATTTTGATGTAAAGAAAGCCCAAATTTGTAATATTATAATTTCCTAAAAATCATCATAACTAAAATAAACATTAAAAAAAATTAATAAATAAATACATAAACAAACAATTGAAATGAGATAAGAAGACACAAATCACTAAACACATAAATACAATCAAACTACACTAGGATCTCTTATCAAAATCATTAAGAAAACTTGTAAATAGTAAAATAAAAAACTTTAACTTCTACTTGGAGTTTAGTCTTAAAATAAAACCAATTTGGATTCTTACCCCTTCAATAAAAAAAACCATTCGTATTTTAAACACTAAAATAACACACGTAAATTTTAACTAGTAAAATGCATTGACTTGAATACATCTTCTAAATAAATTAAAGAAAATGTGCAAAACACCCACACTAACTATGCCACCAATATATACATTTAAATATTCTTAGTTGATTTTCAATCCAAGAGTTTCACCTCATGTAGAGTATGCATTCAAATATACTACATAGAAATGATGTTTTACTAAATAAGAATACTCCATTCAACACACACACCCTTTGTAATCCTCCCTAAATCTATTCACAAGCCTCTTCCTCAACTCCTCAAGCATAGAGTTTAGCAAAATTGTCTTGAGCACAACAACGAATATAAAATTCTTGTTGGCCTCCACATCACTACTATTAAACAATAGTTAGAGAGAAGATACCAATGATGAATTGGAGGGTATTTTTCAATGGATGAAGAAGATTATCTCTACGTATTCTCCTCCTCTAAAATGATCTCCTCTCATCTTCTCTACATTCTTCCATATTGAATGAGTCCAATTAACCTTTGCATTAGGAAGCAAATCGACACTTAGATCGGTTCTTATTTGCAAGGGTCATAATGGGTGAGCTCCTTACGTGACTCAACTTTTTTTTTCTTTAAAGCAAGCCCCATCTACATTTTCCCCTATATCCTTCTCCATTTCATACAAATAGAGCTAATCCAATCATCTTGGCCCATAGTTTGTCTACATGTCGAGCTCAAATTGATCTAGGAAATCTGGATCAAGACCATTGTGAGCTCATCCCACCCTCTGGAACCAACATGGCTCCAATAGAGCCTTCTTGGCACCCTACATTGTGAGTCACAAATTGAAGTCACTCTTTGAGATTAATTCAACACTTTTCTCCACACTCTTCCCCCCACCTCAGATATCCATCTCATCCCATATCAAAACTAGTGGTCAGTCTACATAGTGGATCTGTTCCAAATCATGTTGTGCAGTCTCCCAAGTGCACAAATATTTGTGTGCAAGTTGATCCTAGCTTTGTTTTATGTTTCTCAAGGTGGCTCTTGCAACAAAAAAATAGAAAAAGTAGAAAGTGGTAGATATTTTGTTTGAATGAATCCTAAGAAAAGGCCAGAACATAAACAGTAATAATAAATCTTTGGTTTTTAGGTATTTGTGCTCAAGTATTTGTGTAGCTGACATCAAAAAATTGCTAGTAACTTGGAATTTGAGCTTAATAGTATTATAGTGGTAGTATATTTGTTATATTAATTTTTTTGGTAATTTCAAGTATTACAACTTATCTAATGTATCTACGAGTCATACACAGAGTCTGGAAAGTTGGAGGTGACTGTTGTTTGTAAAATTAATCAAAAATATTTCTTAAGAAATAATAATTTCACACAAATTTTTGATAGGGATTTTTTCACCATAGCCCTTCTTTTGACAGTTGTAAAAGTAACTTGCCCTTTTGTATTGTCAAATGATTTTTACATTTTGATTTTTTTTTGACATGCAATTTTTTACTTGCCCTTTTCTGACGGGTTTGAGGCCTTGGGAAGGGCTATGACAGGCTCAATTTTGAACCCTGCTGGTTACTATCACATCGTGGACCATGGAGAAAGCTTTTTTTTTAAGTAAATGTAGTTACTATGGACGGTTTTGAAAGGTGTTTTTATTTCCACTTAGGCGGCACGGTTTGTTGAGGGTCAAATTTGACGTTTATTTAGATGTGTTTTTATGATTTTTATTGTACAATATTTACAAATATTTGAAATAATTGTCACATATAATTTGTAAACTTTATGTATGAAGGTTATTTTTTATATAGATTAATAGTACTAATATATATATTAATAATAATTAAATATATAGAGTATAATTTTTTTGGTATATCTTAATTACGGTGTTAAAATATTTATTAAGTCTTTTATGAAATATGGTGTAGTTAAAAGATTTCTTTTAAACATAATATGAAGGTCAATAAAAATATGAAAACATCCACATAAATTTGGTTGATGGGTGGAGGACATCAAATGTCATCTCTGCAACGCAATCATCCATTTTCTTAGACATACATTTTAAAATTATAAAAAATATTAAACATTTAGTAATAGACTTAAATATATATAAAATTAATGACAACATAAAATAAAATAATAGGTTAATGCTTAAAAGTGACATATTGTCAGAAATTTAATACAAAATGGTAGAGGGTTAAATTTAACATCCGTTTAAACGTTTTTTTATGATTTTGATCGTAAAATATTTGAATTAACCATAACACGGCAAGGGTTAAATTTAACATCCGTTTAAATGTTTTTTTATGATTTTAATCGTAAAATATTTGAATTAACCGTAACACACAACTTGCATATTTTTACGCCGAAGGCGTTCCCCCTATGGTAAAGGACCTCCGGACGTTTCTGCAGCAATGTTAAAATTGACGGCCTCCTGGACGTTTTTCCAATGTGTTTTATTTTGACAGTTGTTTGGACGTTTCCAGCTATTTTTAATAGTTAGTATTTTTAATTGTTTTGACGGGCGCTATTTCTAAAAGTAACTATTTTCAACAGAATTGTATTGATAGCGTATTTGATTGTTTAAGAATACAGAACAGAGGCAGATTGAGACGGAACATCACCCAGATTTCTGCCTGTTTTACGTTCCACTGTAAGTTATCAGTATGCTTTATTTTTTCCATTGGTATTTTATGTTTTTTTTGTTACACATTCTTCTAGATTGCTAATAACCTCCATGCGACAGTCCAATCCACAAAGCATGTCTGAAACGTCTCTTTCACCATGCTAGCAGTAGGCAAGAGGTCCAAAAATTCTATAATTCTGTAACTAGCAAGCTGTAATCAATGTCAAAAAGGATGCAATTTTGTATAGGAATTTTTGTTGCCACTACGGCCTAGCTGAAGACCTACCAAGAATCTAGCTCAAGACCTACCAAGACTATAGCTCCTTCAATTGCAATCTCCGAGAAGTCCAAGGCAACAGGGATGTATCCCAGGAACATCATCTCTCAACTTTCAACCCTAGAAGGCCATAGATCCGGCACTGCATAATGTAAACGATATAGATATGTAAATCATGTAGCGAGAGTTAAGATCTACAGGAGCGCAAATTATCAGTGAGGCATTCTACTTATCGGTGAGGCATTCTACGAAGTGGAAGCAAATATACTAATCTTGGGTGTCCACCATATAGTGTAGTTTTTCTTCGGTCTCCCCAATACAAGCCTCCAGAAAGCAAAGAACCAAGAGACATATAGTGCTCTTCCCAGACTGAAAGTACTTTCCAAGCTGCAGTAACTAGCGTGGAATATGATTATCACCAGGTTTTAGTATTTAACCACCAGGCTTTAGTATTTAACCATGAAATGAATGATGAAGCAATGACAGACATTATGGATTGGGGTTGTACTAAGAAATAGAAGCAACTACACTCATTTTGGGTCCCCCCCATAAAGCCTCCATAGCAAAGAAACAAGGGACATGCACAATTCCAACATCCGCATTCAACTGTCCAAGTATTACACTTTTTTATTCAATTATCGATGGACAGTAAATTCCTTTTTACATGTGTTATTAAAGTCTTTTATAATGTAGTTGTTGATTTCAGTGGATAATAGATTTCAAAGTCCCTTAAACAATAATAACACTGAAATTAAACAACCTAACTCCCTTAAACAATATTCAAAGTCTTTTGATAGTCACTTGTAATAGTTCAGAACCAGTATTGGATATTAGGAAGGTTAAAATGCCTTAGAAGGCGATTAGAAGCAATGAAAAAGGCATAGGAATGGCTATGGTAAGACTGTTAGTAACTTAGAGCCATGCATACTGAAACACTTGCACATGCCTTATTCGTATGGTCATGGAAGCCAATGCATCTGACCCTGTAAAGTACAATTTGGAGATTAACTATGTTGTGCAAGAGAGGCCACGACTATTGATTATGCCTACCTTACCGAACAGTCTTCAACCTACCAAAAACAGATACTTGAGCATCTATTAAAATATTTCTGACTCCAGGAGCCAAGGAAAGTTTTATTCAAATGATGTGTTGTCAAGATTATATTTTTAATAAAGTACATGTCATTAGTATTGATACATTGAAGCATTAAAGTTTTGAGGATTTTAGGGTGGTAGTAAAATTTGTGTAAGGATTACATGTGTAGATAGGAACATTGAGCTACTGTTACAGAAAAAATTCCACATGTAGAGGGAATTATAAAAGGTGTGGTATATTACCGGGAAAGTTTTCTAAATGAAAAGATAGAGGACATTGAGAGGCTAAATCATGGTTGCAAAAGTGCCTCTACATCTTTGTATTTACAAATATATGTTCTCCTTTTGTTGCACTCTCTCATTCCTTTTTGTGCTCTTACATGGCGTACTTTGATTGATTGAAAGAACTGAACCTCCCCTCTGAAGAAGTCATGGCCTCCTCTCAGATCCCTGCACAACATAGAACTGTTGTCTTAAAGAGAGTAATTGTATCTGTAAGGATGACCTGCTCAAATTTTTCCAGCACCGTGCCTAAAGAACAATCTTTAGACCCTCATACTCTTCCATAATTGGGAATCATCTGCCTTGAAAAACTCATTGGTAGCCTCAATCAGACAGACGTATGAGATCCTTTGTATAATTCATACTTGTGAGTCTCTGACTAAAAGCAAGTTCTTAGAGTATAGAAGAATGAAGTAAACATGAAGCATGAGAACCCATTGAAGGCTTGTTGTTTTAAGATATTCTATAATTTTGCTTGGTAGTTAGAAGAGATAAAAACATGGCAGGGGCATGAATGAAACAAAAATGAAATTACATGACAATATGATCAAAGCATGAGTTCATCTATCTGTCAAAAACCAACAAAGATATTAAAACAATTTTTTTTGAGACATTTATGATATTGTCAGTTTGACTGTTAATCCTTCTGCAACTTACTGTAAATATTTCTACCTCCCATAAATCTGGACAAGTGGTCTTTACCATGTCTTTAAGAGGTCAAGTTTCTTCTTTGCCTTATAGAATGCTGTGAGAGCATAAAATTATTGAAAAACAAGGTAGAAGTTTAGTTTTTCTCTAATAGCTCATTAAACTACTCTAATACCATTACCCTTATCTGCCTCGGTGACAATTATATTCATATTTTCATTCAGCCTCTTTCAAGCAGATCATTCTTGTTTGGAGATATTACTCCTAAGACATTTAGCACACGTAAGTGCCAGCGTGCAATCTTTCCTCGTTTCTTATACTACATCAATGGGGAGAAATATCACAACATCTTCAATACCAACCAAGGAATTCCACAACTTCATTCTTTTTTAAAGGTCCCTCAACTTCACACTTTTTGTTAGATTGGAATTCTCCCACGTGTATCTGAAACCAATGAAGCATATGAAATCATTAATAAGAAAAATATAATTGATCATCGATGGTCTCTGATTATGCAACTTGCCATTTGAAATATATATTTTACCCACTTTATTAGAGAAATATCTCACTGCCAACTATGCACAAAGTGGAAGCTGCACTAATTTGAAAATAATAGGGTGTATATCATGATAATTTGTAACTAACAGAGTAGATTGAATGACAATTTTTTCTTTCTGCTCCTAATCATATTGTGCTAATTAGGTGAATTTCAAGTTTATGGATGTAAACTAAATCTCAAAAATTAAATGGGGAAATATTATTTTTGTAGTGAAAACTTTGTGTAATTTCTTCTAAACCATAATAAAAAAAACAAAGTTTACTATCTTCTTATGTATGGCCTCTACTAATATACAATTTTTAATAACTCTTTATAATCTTTTTGGTTTTGTTGTATTACAACTGAGAATGAAATTGAAAATAGAGATTAATATTAATGGAGGAGTCCCTCCTTTTGAATTCACAGATACATTTAGTTTTATTAAATTCCTATTTCATTTTTTTGCAGGATATTTGTGATTCTATTTCTCTGACGGTAAAGAAAAGAGTGTTGTCTCTAGACAAACTTCAGGTGGGTTTCAATATTGATTGAATTATTTCTTCAATTTTTTTGTTTATTGCATGCTATGGACTAAAAAAATATTGTAGATAGTTTTCATGTTATTTGGTTTGGGTTGTTCCATTTATATTTTTAGAGTGGCTCCAATCTTTTTGTACGAAAGCAATGACATGCTGGGGTGCACGTGCAATGCTCCTTGGGCAATGCATAGGATTCGTTATGTGCTGAGTGGCTCATTCCCCAAGGTGATTGCCATTTTGAAGTACCTCCCAAGTTCCAGAAACGGTTACAGACTGATCAGCGACAAGGATTTTAAAGATACCCACATACCTGGAGAGAACATGTTGGTGGACTAACATACGGTATTTTCCCTCCATACCAGTTCTTAAGTATGATGCAGACTAGAAACACAATTCCCCTTCCCAGCAATGGGATTGACATTAACATATGCACTCAAATGCTTGCAAAGTTTCAAGTGTATTCAGACACAGATTGTTAATCACATATCGCATCTATAGGAAACCGAAACTCACCTAAAACAATGATGAGCATGACATAAGCGCATCAGAGATTGCCTGCCACCTGATGCCAACAATCCCCAATTGTTCTCTCCAAAATCCGAACGATTGGAGATCATTCACGAGGATGTCTGCTTGATTTAATGATTCAAACGAAGATGTCACTGAAATATGAACGTCGACCCCACAAATTGAGGAGAATGGGAATTCCAATGGAGGCATTTGCAACTGGATCAAAACTACAATGAAACATGCAACCACTTATTGCACAAGAAAAAAGCTCTAGAAATTTGATTTACAACAAGAATAGCTTGTAGTGGTTAGTTTATAAGTGTTTGTTTATAAGTATTTTCGACACATAGCAACTGTAACTCGGGTCCAAATATTCCGATGTATGTATTGTGGCATGTATATATCTAAGAGAGAATCAAACTTCATATGACACATGTTCATTTTTTGTTCATCCAACAACTATGCTTTCCTAATTTCTTTATCATTGTGTTTCCATACAAATACCTATAGTCTTCTCACTTTAAGTGTACATATTGTTCTTATTGTTTTCCATGGTATTTGCTTAACATAATAATCTGTAATTCATTTCAAATAAATGCATGTATATATTGCGGCGGAACATATGGAGCACAAAATCTAACTTTTCAACAAACAACAACAACAACAACGCATTTTTAATGTGTTATTCACATTATATCTTTCATCAGGCCAACACGTTGCTAAGATAAATTGACATGTAGGGGAAACGCGAAGCTTTCCCACACTCAAGAACATCTGAATTTGGGAACAAATCAATCATCCTTCCTCAGTGACCTCGGACAGATTACCACCGGTTCATGGACAGTCCTCTTTATGCAGAGTAGGCATTCACAATTACAAAGCAACCCTTTGGAAGGGATTTCAGTCTTCCATTACATTGCAAACAATATCCTTTGGCAATAAGGAACAACCAATGCACAAGTTTCATTTTGGATATTTATTGCTCCACATGTGAGATTCAAATCCCTTCTACCTCCACTAAGGATTGGGAACTCAAGGAATGTGGGACACACAAATCATTTCTGACAACTAAAATCAACAGAAGCTTAACATTTTTAAGGATGCAACCACATTTGTTTGCAAAAAATGATCAAGTGGCTCTGCCACAACCTACAGGTGTTGAAGGCATTGAACATCTCCGATCGCCAATTCCACAGTTGAAAGTAACAGGCAGACTGGACCAGGAAATCCTGATGATGATCAGTTGGAACACAAAGTTCTGTTGTGCAAATAACAAAAAATCATGCTTATTGCAAATCTATGGGTTGATGTAGGCCTCGTGAATGGTGCCACAGGAACAATCACCGACATTATCTACGACGCATCAATGCAACCACCAACATTACCTTTATTTGTTGTTGTAAAATTTGATAGATACAACGGCCCATGTTGGGATCCCTCCAACCCGTTACATATTCCCATACCCCCTATTTCAAGAGGGAATCAAAGATAGTTGCCGATTAAAATGGCCTGGGGATTAACTATCCACAAGTCGCAGGGACTTACTTTGCACAGAGCAACCGTCGACATTGGAACCACTGAAAGGCAGGGTTTGACATTCACAGCTTTCTCCAGAGTTCCCTCACTCGCAAATATACGCATTTCACCTGCTTTTTCATTTGAGAGATACTCAAATATGGCGCACGTACCAGCACTCGAAGCAAGAAGAAAGGAGGAATCAAGACTACTATCACTCAACCCATTGTAAATACTACCCTCTACTTTCATAGCACCTCCGCTACTACTATACTCAACACTTCTTCTATCCAAAGTGGCACAGTCGTTCAAGGGATATCAAATGTAATCAAGTTTATTGAAACTAAAATTTCCCATTAAAGGCTACCACCCATGATATAAATATTGCAAACGTATACATGCCTCATTATGTGTACGTATATCGTCATTTATTTGATGTTTCCAAATATGGTATGCAAATTTAAATGTACGAATCTGTAACATAATTAAATGTACACATACAAAATTACAATGTAATGTTTCAACTAAAGTCCTACAATACAACTATTAATCACACACATTATCAATTGTATAATAAATGTTTCTCCAACAAAACACCAACTGAACAACCGATGCACAACTAACAACATCAACTATAAAATTGATTAACTATCGAAAACGGTATCACAAGTAATCATGTACGAATTTATAACAAATTTGAAATGTAGAAACAACCTTCAAATTAAGTGGATCAACTATATTTCTACAATTAAAACATCACTCAAACCCCTTAACAACATCAAGTACAAAAGTAATAACTATGCCTCTAAATCAAATAACATATACCATTCGACGTTCACATCTCACGAAACACATGCGATTGCTAGTAAATATGATTTACATGTTAAATATACTAATATATCAAAATAGTTAAATATACAAACAATAATCTTTACAACATTTTATTAATAGTATAAAAATAACCCTATTTTATATTATTGAAGGGCAATATTTGGAAAAATATTACTCCAGTTTATCATGGGCACCAAAAAAAACCGTAACCTTAAAAATTGATCGACAGGTCGTCAAATTTGATCCCAGCTGGTGAGCGCGTACAGACGCGCTTTTTGAAGGTTAAGACGGTTTGGTATACCATATTATGGCAAAGGAGATGGGAAACATGGTGTTCACTGTTGAGTTCAGTCTGGATTTTTGTGGGTTTGTCTGTGGTGGCATTTGCCCTGGAGACATGTGTGAAAGCGAGATCCAATGTGTCCGAATGCATTGAACTACTGGAAGAGATTGTTCTACTTGCAAAAGATCTGAATGAATTCAAGAGAGCAATGCCTGCAGAGAGTGAGAAACTTTTGAAAGCTATTCATGTGATAGTTGAAGGCTCAGTGATGTGCTGTGACTACATTCAGAAAGGACAACTTTCCAGGTTGGCATATTTATCCTATTTAAGTATATATCTAATTATATGATTCTTTATTTCAAAAATAACTGGGTAAATGTGTAAATTTATAGATCAAGTCGGCTAAGGAAAGATATTGACTAGGCGAGGTTTTTAAGGAAAGATATTGTCAGTTGCATTGTCGCGAAATGCGAGAAAGGCGACGAAACGCATTCTCGAGAATGGGGCCGCACTTTAAAAAGAAAGTGGAAATCTAATGACCGCGTAACAAACTTTATTAAAGTAAATTGTTTTTTATTATTTGTCGAGATGGGACAGCACTTTAGGAAGAATGGAAATATACTGACCAAGCAAGAATAACGAGGAGCATTCGGATTCCATGGAACAAGTTTTTTTTAAAGTAAATGTAGTTACTACCTACAGACGGTTTGAAAGGTGTTTTTATTTCCATTTAGACGGCACGGTTTGTTGAGGGTCAAATTTGACGTTTATTTAGACGTGTTTTTATGATTTTTATTGTAAAATATTTACAAATATTTGAAATAATTGTCACAAATAGTTTGTAAACTTTATATATGAAGGTTATTTTTTTATATAGATTAATAGTACTTATATATATATATATATATATATATATATCTATATATATATATATATATATATATATTATATATATATATATATATATATATATATATATATATATATATATATATATATATATATATGATAGGAGCTATGAACCGGAGGGTTGGTGGGGCCCTTCCCTAAAATGCTAATATCCATAGACTAGATATTATAAAGTCACATCACAAACCACAACCACAGATAAGTAGCACGTGAAGACCAATCCACTGTTGACAATGCAAATTTCGCCACCGCTTGTGGAGAGCCACTAGCCACCACCAAGCCAAATCCAACAATACAAGCCAAGACTAGTTGGCGAGGTGCCCGTCGAGTTACCATCCTAGCCACCAGTTGTTACCAAACTAAGATCACCACCATCTAAGAAGAGTAACCTGCCGCAACCACCGGTGATGCAACAACTACCACCATCGGTAAACCACCCCGAAGGGGATCGTGCCCTGTGGGATTGGAACCTGGGTGGATTTGGGCGCAACTGTCTACCTTAACCAATCCACCCAATCCCCATTGGCATGGGATACCTTTTGTTGTTGTAAATAAGTTTTGTGGAAAAGGAGGTTTCCCTGTTGGAGAGACCTACAATATTTGAATATAAGCATGTTCAAAGATATTTTTTGAGTTCGTTTAGTTTTCTAGTTCTTTTACATTATGTTATTTATATTTGCATGAATATTTTGCAAGTAGGCTGAAAACAACATTCGAGAGCAATTTAATTAGACTTTTTAATTTAATGATATTTAATATATTTTTTATTATCGGGTAGAGAGATGTTCTAAAATGGCGGCAGGGGTGAATTGTAATGTATTGAGAGATTCACTTTTATGTTTGAACTTAAATTTGATGTCAATTTGATCATCTTAATATGATTTCAACCTTAAATTCAACATCCATTTTTTACTATTTAACTTAAAAGTTATTTATTTCAATTAGAAGAAGTAAAAAAAAATGTAGTTTGTCAAAGTGGGCAGGGCTCGTCGATGCACTCGTCAGCTCGACAACAGGGTTGGGGCTTGCCTTCTCGCCATCAGGGCTGGGGTTTTCCACCTCGCAACTAGGGTTGTGGCTCTCCTCCTGCCACTGCCATGCCTCAAACGACTTGGAATCCACTGCCACCTCCGCCAAGCTCTGGAAAATTCCTGCGACTCAGCCTCGCCATTCTTACTCGCGAGGAGGCGGAACCAGAGGACGACATTGCTACTCGGTGGGCACCTCCTGATGATGGAAAAGATATGTCGGGTTTCGAGGGTGGTCGAATGACCAGGATCCGCCCGCCTCGGGCATGTTTGCTACCGCTGATTGAATTTGCTAATTGTCCTTTCTTAGACTTTGCCTATTTTTGGTTTGTATGTTCCTATGCTTAACCTAATTTGACTTTGGTTGTTCTACCTGCACTGCATAGCTTTGTTCGTGGTTTTGGGGCGTGCTCTCGTACCGCCTGTTTTTTGTTGAAAGCTTTCTTGTATCGTATTACATTTAAGATAATATAAGATCCCTTTTCATCAAAAATAAATTGCAATAATTTAACCATAGAATTAAATTTTGAGATCTTTTTTGGAAAGATTTTTTAAACCACAACAATAATATAACTCAATAGATATTATTCTACTGAAAATGTTAAGAATCTCTTTAAATAGATTTATTCAAGATATTTATAATACTAAAACAAATACAACTTTAAAATTTAGAAATTTATAATAAATCAACAATATTCAAATTTAAAATTGAAATGCAATAATTTTCTTTAAAAACTAAACGTATTCAAACACGAGGGTTAGAATTTGATTTTTAAAATTTCTGACAATTTGTCACATTTAAGCATTAATCTATTATTTTATTATACTGCCGAAGGCAGGTATATTGGCTTCACTATGCATATTAATTTTTTGTTTCTAAATCAATATCATTTTGCCACGTGTCATATTTTATTTCCAGACTATAGTTTAATAAAAATAAGTATTTTTTAAAAATTTTAAAATATGTATTTATTTGATATGTGATTGGATTTCCCTTTATTTCTCACGGAATTCGAGACAATATATTTTTAAATTGAAAAACCTCTGTTGACTTAACTGTTTTGTGCAACTTTTTCAAAGAAATTAATGTTATTTCACAACAACCCATAACAAGTGGCTGAAAGAAATGCTTTGAAATATTTAAAAAAAATCATAACAAGATTCGTGATCTCCAAATGTATAGTGTTCATTAATGGACAAGATTGAGGGTATATGGTTGAATAAACATGTCAGTGTTTCATTTAATGTCCATGGAACATGGCGGATTGTGTAGGGCAGAAACGAAGTTTTATTTTTCTGGTTTTGTATCCAATATCATAACTTGTTTTAATTCAGATGAGGGCGCAGAGCAAGAGCAAAGGGAAAAGAAGGTACGTATGTGACATGTGAATAGGTTTTAAGCATACTTTTTTAAGAATTAGACCAAGGTTCGAGCCTCACAAGAAATTTGGTTTTACAGGTTCAAGCCTCATAAGAAATTTGGTTTTAAGATTCAAGAATTAAACCCAAATTTTGTCACTTATAGTGATCTAGATTATTTGATTATTAGGAAAGATGAATGGTAAGGAAATTGGCATTGATATTGGAACTACATATAGCTGCGTGGGAGTATGACAACATGACAAGGTTGAAATTATTGCTGACGAGTAGGGAAACAAAACCACTCCATTATTGGTTGCTTTCACCGCCACTGACAAACTCGTTAGAGATGCTGCCAAGTTACAGATTTCATCTAATTATCACAACATCGTGTTTGATGTTAAGAGAATAATCGGAAGGAAATTCATGGATGTGTCTCTGCAACTTGACACAAAGCTCTGGCCTTTCACTGTTGTTTCGGTGAATAATGAAAAACCCATGATTGAAGTTGCTTACAAAGGGCAGAAGAAGTTGTTTACAACGGATGAAATATCTAGTATGGTGTTAGCCAAAATGAAGATGATAGTTGAGAAACACCTAAAGTCTGATGTGAAAGACGCTTTCATTATTGTGCCTTCCTATTTTGATGAGGCCTAGAGGAAAGCTATAAGAGATGCTGCTAAATTGGCAAGACTCGATGTCATGGCGATTGTGAATGAACGGATGGTTGCAGCAATGGCTTATAGCTTCGGTGTGGGCGGATCCAGGCCCATGGAAGGAAGGGCAAGAATTATTGTGATTTTTGACCTTGGTGGGGGTACCTTTTATGTTTTTGTTCTGGGTTTTAAAGGAGGGAAAAGTGACGTGAAAGTTGTCAAAGGGGATAGGCATTTGGGAGGCGAAGATTTTAACAAGAGGATGGTAGAGCATTGCATCAAACTGTTCAAGAACAAATACAAGGTGGATGCGAGTAAAAGTTCCAAAGATCTGTGGAGGCTCTGTTCGGAATGCGAGAGAGCGAAAAGGATTTTGTCCTCGGCCACATAGACTGTTATTGCCATTGACGACCTCTTCCAAGGAAAGGTTCTTCATGCTCAGATTAAGAGAGCCAAATTTGAAGAGCTCAACACAGATTTGTTTGAAAAGTGCACGAAAATCCCAGAGCAATGCCTCCCGAGACACCAATATAAGTAAGCAACAAGTCACAGAAGTCATCTTAGTAGGGGGCTCCTCCCGAATACCAAAGGTCCAGAAATTACTCACACATTTTTTTGAGGGAAAGGAGTTGAGAAAAAGTATAAACCTAGACGAAGCAGTTGTTTATGGTGCTACCTTGCTGGCAGTGGAAATACATAAATATCAATATCAAGCGAGTCGTTTCCAATTCCAACCCTTATTTTACATGCAGCCAATGGGTATTACAATGGGTAAATGCCATCTCAGTCTTCCGCAGTCGATGAATACTACTATGCCTAAAGATTATGCTAGTTTTATCTGGGGAAGGATCATTCGACCCCACGTGAACAATTTGTTGAGCCGCAGTCAATGGATATTACAAACATATGTGATCTGAAGGAGGTTAATTGTTTGAGTCTGGGCATTGCATTTGACGCCAACGCTGAAATGGAAGTAGATGTTCCTCGAAATACTCATCTTCCAACACAAATGGAGATATCTGTGAGCACAAGTTATGACAAGCAGAAAAAAGTTCATTTTCCGATCTACGAAGGCGAGAGACCATTGACTGCAGACAACAATTTTGTGGGTGAATTTGTATTAAGACAGATTTCGCCTTCCAAACGTGGGGTGCCCCAAATTATAGTTTGCTTTCGAGTAGATGTGTATAGAAGCCTAACAACATTTTCCCGCTATGTGGGGAGCGGGATTACTAGGTTTGGAAGTCTCATTGTGGATGAAGGCGACAAACATGACAAGGAGGAGGTTGACAGAATGTGATTTACCTATGTTCTATTGCTAAAGCAGGAGCACTTTTGGAAAAATAAGTTTTTCTTCACCGTCTAATGCCATTTTCATGCTTGCAATGGATAAAGACCATAATTATATTCCTCCTTTAATAGCTATAATAGGGCCACACTCACTAGCCTAAGTCGCCTGATTATTATTTCGATAAACCTGAAGCCCGTGGTCCACAACTAGGCATGTGATATGATACCTTTGCTATATTCAAAGGCATATGATATTTTCCCACAACCATCGTGTTTTAGGATCCTAAAGGTGTTAAGTATAGTGAATGCAACAAGAAGTTAGGATTCTTCTAAAAAATGTCATTGTACATGTCTGGTGGTTGGTTAGGAGGTTTGAGGGTGCTATTGGTGACGAGCTTCGACTTGACCTGAGTAAGCTTTCTTTTTGGATTTTATTTACCTTTTAATTTAGCCGGCATTTTCAATATCTTGATTACTATCCTATCTACTATGACCAACAAAGGTGAAAAGATAAAAACTTGAAGGAACAATTCTAAATTTTAAATAATAAATATATAATTAGGGGCAGGGCATTATATGTTGGCGATGGCTATTCTCCTTGAATGCACGATGTCATGCTCAAACTTAGTTTTTTTTTTCAAATTTTTTGTGGGTGTGTTTTTCAATACTTTGCAATTATTTTTCGTAAGAAATTTATATATTCCTCTGTTTTAGCATTTTGTACATATATATTGCAAGCAGAGAACAATAATATTATTCTATTGAATTCTTATTTCTTCGTGTCCAAAGCTCACATCGTTGTTGATGGTTAATTTCCACTTTAACAATATATGCCCTCCAAGGCATCTGTGCACATTAGGCTATACAAATATTTGTATTTGTATATAAAGTGTTGATATTGTTTTTTCATTTTTTCTACATCTTAGACTTTTTCCCTAAATTTGTCATTTTTGTTTGATCATATTCTTCAATGAATTAGCTGAGTATTTATAGCATATGCTTACAATGTTTTTCAAAACTGCATCACTTGATAAAATGAAATGAAACTCATCACCACCACAATTTTGAAAAGTATTTATACAAGAATCAAATAACGGTATTCAACTAATTCTGGGTGATGGCATGAGTTTATACATCTGCATGTTGCAATAAAAAATACTGTAGATATAACACATACAACAATTCATATTCCAATTGCATGCTTCTGCATTTTACATATATATCTACCCCAAAACTCTCATCTGATCTCCTTCATGTTTGGTGTATGTAAGTTATTGACTCCATAAACCTTAACTCTAAAGACCATTTGCTTTTCAATTTGTTTAAATATTTTGCATATATAATTTTCCTCCCCACATCTCCTAATCATCTCCTTAGGCAATATTTACCATATCATGACCTTATTTTATGTTGTCATTAGTTTTTTATATACATTTAGTTTTTCAAAAAAATCAATTTTTATCTTTAATTAATACTTTTACTTGTCAACAATTACAGTCACATTTAAAGGACGGTCTGATTTTTTCTGTTGAAAATGGCTTTAATGACAAGTCTGATTATCGAGAATGGGACCCCACTTAGATTCCTATTTGTGCATGACATGAATATGTTTGTACTGTTATGAGTCTACCAGGCTTGCTTCGAAGAAATGCAGGAGAAAAGGTGTCCCAGGGGTTTTTAAATGGTTAAATTGACGGGCACACGATATATTAAACCGTTTTGTGATTTTGCCGTTAACACATACTTGCAAGAGGGGCAAAGAACAGCTACCCAGTGGGAACGGGAGGCTTGGGGGAAGGGGTCACGGGCTAGGGGGACGAGACGAAAATGAGACATGGAGAGAGGAAAACATAGAGGGAGAGAGAGAGATGACGAGAGCAGAGATTAGATTCCGGATGATAGAGCAGGGAGGCACCCTATATACGATAGATTAAGAGTATAAAATACCACTATTTTCCACTTATTTGAAAGGGCAGTTTTAGTATTTAGTATAGTATTTAGAAATTATCGTCACCTAAAAATTGTTTGACAGGCACAGGTGGCCGTCAATTAACCCTTGAAGGCGACGAAACATATTCCTCCGAGAATGGGGCCGCACTTTTAAAGAAAGTGGGAAATCTAATGACTTGCGCAACAAACTTTATTACAGTGAATGTTTTTATTATTTGTCGGGATGGGACAACACTTCAGAAAGAATGGAAATATACTGACCAAGCAAGAATAAACGAGGAGCATTCGGATTCCATGGAATAAGCTTTTTTTTAAGTAAATGTAGTTACTACCCACAGATGGTTTGAAGGTGTTTTTATTTCCACTTACGCGGCACGGTTCGTTGAGGGTCAAATTTGACGTTTATTTAGACGTGTTTTTATTGATTTTATTGTAAAATATTTACAAATATTTGAAATAATTGTCACATATAGTTTGTAAACTTTATGTATAAGGTTATTTTTTATATAGATTAATAGTACTAATATATATATTAATAATAATTAAATATATAAAGTATAATTTTTTTGGTATATCTTAATTAAGGTGTTAAAATATCTCTTAATGTCTTTTTACGAAATATACGAAATATGGTGTAGTTAAAAGATTTTTTAAACATAATATGAGGTCAATAAAAATATGAAAACATCCCACTAATTTGGTTGATGGGTGGAGGACATCAAATGTCATCTCTGAAACGCAATCAACCCAATTTTTCTTAGACATACCATTTTAAAATAATAAAAAAAAATATTAAACATTTAGTATAGACTTAATAATATATAAAATTAATGACAACATAAAATAAAATAATAGGTAATACTTAAGTGACAGATGTCAGAAATTTAATACAAAAATGGTCCCATTGTCAGAAATTTAATCACAAAATGGTCCACGACAATTTAATACAGGGTTCAGTCAAATTTGATTCCAGCTGGAGAGCGCGTACAGACGCGGTTTTTGAAGGTTAAGACGGGTTTGGTAAACCATATTATTCCTCCACTGTATTGTGACCAAGTAGAAGATGAGTTTTGAGGACACTCATGCCCATTGCTTAAATTATTCGAGTCATCTGGCGACTGTATAATATATTCTAGATTGTTTAACTGCAATATCTTGCATTTCTCTGGTTTTCATCAAGTTATCCTTTTCATCACAAATCATCCTGAAGAAAGATGGGCAACTCTTGTGGTCGTTGTTTGGGGAATTCTTGTGCAATTGCTGTTTGGGGGAATTCTGTGCAATTGATGGGTAATTGCTGTGTTAATCCATCCGACAAGCCCTCCTCATCAGTGGTTGAATCTCAGCAAGCCCTGCCGAGAGCCATTCTCATCCAGTGGTGAATCTGAGCGGTTGCAAGCAGACCCTCCTATCAATCGCTTGAATTGATTCCACTCTCTCTTTACGTGAATCACGATTAAAGCGCAGAACTCGAGGGGGAAACAGATCCCACCTGCAAACAATACCAGCCGCCTTTCACGTTTCATTCAAAAATAACTGCAAATGTCAAGGTAACCTCCACCCATTCAAACCTATGATATTTTTATCACTTGGGATGCTCTTAATTAAGTAGTCCGAGTTTTACTGTTGGTAGGCGAAATCACAACTGATAAACGACTTCCTCTTATCTTCGTAGTCGGGGATTCAACTTGAATCTGTGGGATCGGCCACACAAAACTTGGTGCCCAAGTGATGATTACCATTCGAAAGAAGAGCCACAACATTTTAGTGAAACGGTAATGCATGACATTTTAAATTCTGGGTTTTAGGAATGGAACAAGCACCTGTTGACAGTATTTGTGGCTGTTCCAGGTAATGGCAAAGGAGAGGCAAACATGGTGTGAGTTCAGTAAGAAAGGCCATAGCCACCAACACCCATGGATTTTTTGTGGGTTGCTGTGTGGCATTTGCCCTGTGCGGACAGGATGAAGCGAGATCCAATGTGTACGAATGCATTGAACTACTGGAAGAGATTGTTCAAACTTGCACAAGATCTGAATGATGTTGAAGACGAGCAATGCCTGCAAAGAGTGACAAACTTTTGAAAGCATTCATGTGATAGTTTGCATAAAGGCGTGATGTGCTGTGACATACATTCAGAAAGGACGACTGTACAGGTTTGGTCATATTTATCCTATTTAAGTATATATCTATATTAATGATTTTATTTCAAAAAAGGAACCGCGGTAGGGTAAATGTCGAACAATTATAGCCCATCCAAGTACGGGAACAGGGAAAGATAGTTGACTAGGCGAGGTTACCATCATTGTTGCTGTGGTTGTAATAGAATTCATATTTTTTAGAATATTCTGTCAAGATTTTTATTTGAATAATCCCTAACATAGTCACTGCCACCATGTGGTGGTTGCAAGGGGTAAAGGATTCCGGGGCAATGTTTGCTAGTGGCATTGTGCGAGGGAGGAGAAGGGACGGCAGGTTTAGAGTTGTTTAGTGTGTCAACACAATGTGGTAAACGTAGATCAAGGGGAGGAAAAGTGACTTTAGGGGAGAGGGGCCCTATCGTCCGTGAAACCAAGGTCCCAATAGTCTGTCATCCAGTACCCGCATGTCAGGTCGTCTTTTTTTTGAAATAAACTATGTCAGAGTAGCCAATCACATCATGAATGTAAGAGCTCCTCAGGCCATGTACAAGTTACAAAAAAAAGTCATGCTGCAACCCATTCACCCATATTCAAAGTATTGGTTTCAACCATTGTTGTAGTGTAACTCAATTTAGTATTTTAAATCCAATTCAAAATCATAGGTTTCCCTCCAATTGAACATTCCAAAGAAAAATATAAGCTAATACAAATCTAACTACATATTAGTGAAAAAATAACATCCATATGATAAACAATGGATTTTTGGACCCTTAACTGAGGGTTGTACCACTACTAGCACCTCTCCCATTATACAGTGATATGCGTACTCGAAGTCGGCTTGCCTCATGAGGGGGGAGAAACATTGCATCCGCTCAAAAAACAATTGCGCGGGGGACTCTCCACAGGTTTTTTCCTACCAAAAATCATTGAGAATTATTTGAAAAAAAAACACGGTGTTAGTAGTAGTGTTTTTGGTGGGACATTTACAAATTATTTTCTTACATAAAATCATTGAGAATTATCTTGAAAAAACATTTTCCCGCTATGGGGGTAGCACACGTGGATTTACTAGGTTTGAAGTCTCCTTGTGGATGGAAGCGACAACATGACAAGGATGGAAGGTTGACATAATGTGATTTACCTATGTTCACATTTTTAAGCAAGGAGCACTTTTTTGCGAAAAATAAATTAAGTTTTTCTTCACCGTCCCTAATCCATTTCATCCATGCTTGCAATGGCTAAAGACCATAATTATATTCTCCTTTATAGCTAAAATAGGGCCCACACTCACTAGCCTAAGTCGCCTGTTATTATTTCTATAAACCTGAAGCCCGTGGTTCCCACACTGGCATGTGATATGATACTTTTGCTATATTCAAAAGCATATGCTATTTTCCCACAACCATCGTTGTTTGAGGATCCTAGGTGTTAAGTATAGTGAATGCAACAAGAAGTTAGGATTCTCTAAAAAATGTCATTGTACATGTCTGGTGGTTGGTTAGGAGGTTTGAGGTGCTATTGGTGACGAGCTTCGACTTGACCTGAGTAAGCTTTCCTTTTGGATTTTATTTTACCTTTTAATTTAGCCGGCATTTTCAATATCTTGATTACTATCCTATCTTACTAGACCAACAAAGGTGAAAAGATAAAAACTTGAAGGCAACAATTCTAATTTTTAAATAATAATATATAATTAGGGGCAGGGCATATATGTTGGCGATGGCTATTCTCCTTGAATGCACGATGTCATGCTCAAACTTAGTTTTTTTTTTAAATTTTTTGTGGGTGTGTTTTTCAATACTTTGCAATTATTTTTCGTAAGAAATTTATAATTCCTCTGTTTTAAGCATTTTGTACAATATATATTGCAAGCAGAGAACAATAAGATTATTCATTGAATTCTTATTTCTTCGTGTCCAAAGCTCACATCGTTGTTGATGGTTAATTTCCCACTTTAACATATATGCCCTCCAAGGCATCTGTGCACATTAGGCTATACAACTATTTGTATTGTATATAAAGTGTTGATATTGTTTTTTCATTTTTTCTACATCTTAGACTTTTTCCCTAAATTTGTCATTTTTGTTTGATCATATTCTTCAATGAATTAGCTGAGTATTATAGCATATGCTTACAATGTTTTTCAAAACTGCATCACTTGATAAAATGAAATGAAACTCATCACCACCACAATTTTGAAAAGTATTTATACAAGAATCAAATACGGTATTCAACTAATTCTGGGTGATGGCATGAGTTATATACATCTGCATGTTGCCAATAAAAAATACTGTAGATATAAACACATACAACAATTCATATTCCAATTGCATGCTTCTGCATTTTACATATATATCTACCCAAAACTCTCATCTGATCTTCCTTCATGTTTTGGTGTATGTAAGTTATTGACTCCATAAACCTTAACTCTAAAGACCATTTGCTTTTCAATTTGTTTAAATATTTTGCATATATAATTTCCTTCCTCCACATCTCTAAATCATCTCCTTAGGCAATATTTACATATAATGACCTTATTTAGGTTGTCATTAGTTTTTTATATACATTTAGTTTTTCAAAAAAATCAATTTTTATCTTAATTAATACTTTTACTTGTCAACAATTACAGTCACATTTAAATGACGGTCTGATTTTTTCTGTTGAAAATGGCTTAATTGAAAGTTGCATTATCGAGAATGGACCCCACTTAGATTCTATTTAAGTGCATGCATGAATATGTTTGTTACTGTGTCACATGCATTGTCGAGAAATGCGAGAAAGTGCCCAGGGGTTAAATTGACGGCCGATTAAACGTTTTTCGTGATTTTAGCCGTAAAATACTTGCAAATATTCAAATAACAATCACATGTAACTTGCAGTGTTTTAAGTTTCACCGTCATTTTTATATATAAAAATATACTTGTAGTAGTAGAGATAGTTTTTAGAGAGTATATTTATATATATATATATTATATTATATTATAGATATATATAGTATAAAAATACCACTATTTTTCCATATTTGAAAGGCAGTAGTATTTAGCAAATTATCGTCCCTAAACCATTGTTTGGAACAGGCACAGGTGGCCGTCAAAATTTAACCCTTGAAGGGCGACGAAACATATTCTCGAGAATGGGGCCGCCACTTTTACAAAAAGTGGAGGAAATCTAATGACTGCGCAACAAACTTATGAAGTAGTGAATTGTTTTTTATTATTTGTCGGGAGTGGGACAACACTTCAGAAAGAAGGGAAATATACTGACCCAAGCAAGAATAACGAGGCAGCCATTCGGATTCCATGGAATAAGCTTTTTTTTAAAGTAAATGTAGTTACTACCCCACAGGATGGTTTGAAAAGGTGTTTTATTTCCACTACCGCGGCACGGTTCGTTGAGGGTCACATTTGACGTTTATTTAGACGTGTTTTTATGATTTTTATTGTAAAATATTTACAAATATTTGAAATAATTGTCACATATAGTTTGCTAAAATTTATGTATGAAGGTTATGTTTTATATAGATTACTAGTACTAATATATATATTAATACTAATTCAATATATAAAGTATAATTTTTTTGGTATATCTTAATTAAGGTGTTAAAATATCTATTACGTCTTTACGAAATATACGAATATGGTGTAGTTAAAAGATTTTTTTTTAAACATAATATGAAGGTCAATAAAAATATGAAACATCCACATAAATTTGGTTGATGGGTGGAGGACATCAAATGTCATCTCTGAAACGCAATCACCCATTTTCTTAGACATACATTTTAAAATAATAAAAAAATATTAAACATTTAGTAATAGACTTAAATAATATATAAAATTAATGACAACATAAAATAAAATAATAGGTTAATACTTAAAGTGACAGATTGTCAGAAATTAATACAAATGGTCCCATTGTCAGAAATTTAATACAAAATGGTCCCAGAAATTTAATACAGGTCGTCAAATTTGATTCCAGCTGGAGAGCGCGTACAGACGCGGTTTTTGAAGGTTAAGACGGTTTGGTAAACCATATTATTCCTCCACTGTATTGTTACAAGTAGAAGATGAGTTTGAGGACACTCATGCCCATTGCTTAAATATTCGAGTCATCTGGCGACTGTATAATATATTCTAGATTGTTTAACTGCAATATCCTTGCATTTCTCTGGTTTTCATCAAGTTATCCTTTTCATCACAAATCATCCTGAAGAAAGATGGGCAACTCTTGTGGTCGTTGTTTGGGGAATTCTTGTGCAATTGCTGTTTGGGGAAT
The DNA here is from genome assembly GCA_019776745.2 of Taxus chinensis. Taxonomy (NCBI): domain Eukaryota; kingdom Viridiplantae; phylum Streptophyta; class Pinopsida; order Cupressales; family Taxaceae; genus Taxus; species Taxus chinensis. The sequence goes on along the minus strand of CM034153.1, from coordinate 699,191,550 downwards.
TCTTGTGCAATTGATGGGTAATTGCTGTGTTAATCCATCCGACAGCCCTCCTCATCCAGTGGTTGAATCTCAGCAGCCTGCCGAGAGCCATTCTCATCCAGTGGTTGAATCTGAGCAGGTTGCAGACAGCCCTCCTCATCAATCGCTTGAATCTGATTCCACTCTCTTACTTGAATCGATTAAGCGCAGCATCGAGGAAACAGATCCACTGCAACAAATACAGCCGCTTATCAGTTTCATTCAAAATCAACTGCAAATGATCAAGGTAACCTCCACCCATTCAACCTATGATTATTTTATACTTGGATGCTCTTAATTAATTCATGTGCGTTTACTGTTGTAGGCGAAATCACAACTGTCAACGCCTTCCTCTTCCTCTTCGTCTTCGGGGATTCACCTTGAATCTGTGGGATCGGCCACAAAACTTGGTGCCCAAGTGATTGATACCATTTCGAAAGAAGCAGACAAATTTAGTGAAACGGTAATGCATGAAATTTTTAAATTTGGGTTTTAGGAATGGAAAGCACCATGTTGACCGTATTTGTGTGTGTTCAGGTAATGGCAAAGGAGATGGGAAACATGGTGTTGAGTTCAGTAAAAGGCATAGCACAAACACATTGGATTTTTGTGGGTTTGTCTGTGGTGGCATTTGCCCTGGAGACATGTATGAAAGCGAGATCCAATGTGTCCGAATGCATTGAACTACTGGAAGAGATTGTTCAACTTGCACAAGATCTGAATGATTTGAAGAGAGCAATGCCTGCAAAGAGTGACAAACTTTTGAAAGCTATTCATGTGATAGTTGAAAGCGCAGTGATGTGCTGTGACTACATTCAGAAAGGACGACTTTCCAGGTTGGCATATTTATCCTATTTAAGTATATATCTAATTATATGATTCTTTATTTCAAAAAGAACCGGGTAAATGTGTAAATTATAGATCAAGTCGGCTAAGGAAAGATATTGACTAGGCGAGGTTCCCATAATTGTTGATGTGGTTGAATAGATCTATTTTTTTAGAATATTCTGTCAAGTATTTTTTATTTGAATATTCCCTACCACTAGTCACCTGCCACCATGTGGTGGTGTCACAGCGGGTAAAGGTATTCCGGGGAAATGTTTGCTATGTGCATTGTGCAGGGAGGAGGTAGAGTTGTTAGTGTGTCACCATGTGTAAAAGTAGATCAAGGGGAAAAGTGATTTAGGGGAGAGGGGCCAATCGGTGAACAAGGTCCAATAGTTGTCATAGTACTATGTAGTAGTTTTTTTTGACATAATAATTATGTAGAGTAGCCAATCACATCATGACATGTAAGAGCTCTCAGCCATGTACAAGTACAAAAAAGTCAATGTTCAACCAATTTCACCCATATTCAAGTATTGGTTTCCACCATTGTTGTAGTGTAACTCAAGTTTAGTATTTTAAAATCAATTCAAAATATAGGTTTCCCTCCAATTGAACATTCCAAAGAAAAATATAAGCTAATACAAATCTAAACTACATATTAGTGAAAAATCACAATCCCATATGATAAACAATTGATTTTATGGACCCCTTAACTTAGGGTGTACCACTACTAGCCCCTCTCCCCTATACAGTGATATGATTTTTCCTCTAAGTTGCTTGCCTATTAGGGGGGGAGAAACAATCTGCATGCTCAAAAAACAATTGGTTGGGACTTTCACAGTTATTTTCTTACCATAAAATCATTGAGAATTATTTGAAAAAACACGTGTGTTAGTATGTAGTGTTTTTGGTTGGGACTTTCACAGTTATTTTCTTACCATAAAATCATTGAGAATTATTTGAAAAAACATGTGTTAGTATGTAGTGTTTTTCCTTCTTTACTCTTATAACCGTTCACTTCATATATATTATGTCAATCTTAAAAAATTCTTCGAAGATGACCCAATAAATTTTACTCTTTATTCTTTAAAGTTAAGTTTAGTTTGGTGGAAGGTGGGTAGGAAATTTAAATATAATATTTATTAACAAAGTGTTGTAATTTAATGATGAGGATGATGGCTTGTTAAGCCATCTACCAAGGTACACGTCCATATAGATATCCAAAAATGGATTGTTTTTGAGGTGACTTGGATAGATTGGATGTCCTTAGTCGTCGTTATTTAGCCAAAGGAAGGCTTCAATATACATATACACTTACTCAATAAGTGCGCATCAACTATATGTAATCTTCATTCAATCATAAGACAGAGAAGTCAATGTTCATATAAAATCATTAATTTCCCATAATATATACTATAATATTTATATAATATAAAGTATTATTATTAGTAAATATTTGTTAAAGGTAAATACCTCTACGTGTTTCTGTAATGGAACACGTTCTTTAAAATATGTAGAAAACATTTAATTATTTATATTTAGAAGATATGTAGAATTATTAAATTTTGCAATTACCATTAACGATAATAATGTTGCCTTTTAACATCTTAGATCTTTTAAAGTGCGTTTTTAGTTATAAATTTAATTTTTTTGTTTGGGGTTTTATTATAGAATGTATAGACGAGGAAAGTAATTTTACATATACAATGCACTATAACTACTTACGTAAGATGACTTCCAAAACTAAACACATTGTTGAATATATCTCACAATGGGCAGAAAAGAAACGGATCAGGGCAAAAGGTCAAGCAGGTTTTAGGAGGAATCATCGAACTATTGATCACATATTCACTTTGGTTGCCATTATAGAGGAAGCAAAGGCTAAAAAACAGAAGGTATATTGTTGTTTTGTGGACTTCCATGAGGCTTTTGACACAGTACCTAGACATCTTTTGATTCAGAGGCTAAAAGATTTGGGTCTTCTTGACATGGTAATTTCTCTTGTCATGACTTTATATGAGAAAATTTTTGGGCATATTTGTACCAAATTGGGCACTACTAATGACATTCATAGTAACATAGGTGTGAAACAAGGTTGTCCACTATCGCCTACACATTTTGGGCTCTATATTGATGAATTAGAGGATCTTATCTCCACAGAATTAGTTACCATGAATGGTTGTAGCCTCCTTGGGATCTACATTGCTATTTTATTATTTGCAGATGACATTATTTTGCTTTCACACACAATTACAGGGCTTCAAAATCAGCTTGATGCATTGAGCGATTTTTGTGATAAGAAAGGCCTGGAAGTAAATTTGGGCAAGACAAAACTCATGGCATTTAATACAACCAAGAAAGTAGCATCTACAATGAATTTGTTGTACAAAGGAAAAAAAGTTGAGGTGGTGTACTCTTACACCTACTTGGGTGTGGTTTTCTCAGGTCCACCTTTTAGCTTTGTTCCGGCAATAGAAGCAAGACTGAGCAAAGGGTATGCAGCATTGACGGTCTTGGAAAGACAATGTTTTCAGCTCCAATTTCAAGATATTTGGACGAAGATTCGGCTTTTTCATACATTGGTTACACCAGCACTTTTATACGGATGTGATGTTTGGGGTCCATATTTGAGACAAAATGATTTCAATCGTATGGAAAGAGTTTTCATTTCCATGTTATCAAAGAATATTCGAGCCAAAAGAACAGTTCCTCACTCAATTATTCTTGCTGAGTTTGGGGTATGTCCTCTCTTTATCTCTTTGATTTTCAATGTTATCACTATGTTGCATAGGCTTCGATGCATGGCAGATTCATTTTCAGGTCAAAACAGGTATCCATATTTGGCACTTCAATCTTCTGTACAACTTGCCAAAAAGGGTTGCAAATCTTGTTGGTATGCAAGGATTACTACTCTCCTTCAGAAGCTGAATATTGATATTGATAGACTCCCTCCTCTTGGGTTTTCTATTAATGCTCCTCAACTTACTAAACAGGAAGTTAACAAGGGTATACTAGAGGAGCTCACTAAGTCTTATTTGAAAGTTTCATGGTTTTCTCCAAAAGAGCCTTTGAAACCAAAGCTTCTTCACTATTTTCAATTGTATTCCTGCTTCCATGAAGATCAAAACAAAATTCCATAATACATGAGGATGTTTTTGCCTTCATGCCTAAGGATCCCTTTAGCTCAATTTCGCATTTGCTCTCACCCTCTTCGGATAGAATCTGATCATAGCCTTCCACAGCATGAGCGGATTTGTCAGTTGTGTTTTCTAGAACCTGAAAGCGAAGAACATTTTATATTCAAGTGTCCCATCTATTATGAAATCCGCGGGAGATATCATTGTCTTTTCAGAGATTCCAATGGGTCTTTAAGGAGTCTCATTCGATATGAAGATCAAAAATGCTTAGCTTTATTTATTCGTGAAATACTTCAAATTCAGGAAAGAACACTCAAATTGCAGTCCTCAAATACAAATGAGTACAGAAATATCAGTTCTTACTTCCACATTACTGATTTCAGGAATCTTAAGAGATCTCATATGCAGACAACCTGGTCCAGATGTGTTAGACAACGCACTTTCTATTGGTTTCATGATCTGCAACCTTCTAGCGGTTGATTTGTTTCCTTATTTCTGTTTCTCGAGATGTTTCGACACTCCCTTTTTGTTTTGGTTCTTGGTTTGTATTTTTTCTGTCCCATAGGCCATTCTTGGCCTTCTGTGGACATTAATATCTAAATATCTAAATATATTATATAACAAATGTAATTTAAGTTATATAATCTCAATCACCCTTAATATAATTCAGCTATATGGTAGACATGGTCTAACTTACGCTAAGGACTTCAAAGTGTCTTCAAGAAGTTTTTTTCTCAATAATTCACTTTATCATGGTCCTAATTTAACCCATATAAAAAAGTTTAGAATTCAGTCCCTTAACCAAACAATCTAGTTGGATTGACTTTGGTTAGACACCATCATTCAAGTAACTTAGTTGTTATGTATATATGGTTAGCAAGTTGCTTGCATCCACTAGTGTTCTTTCTCTACCATCAACTTAGAGTTGAGCCACCATCCTAGCCACTGAAGAGAAAACTTCCTTCTATAAGCCTCTGCAACAAAAAATGTTGGCATTGTAATAACACTTCCAAATCACATATTTTTACATTGCTCAAGTGGCTCAAATCAAAGGCCATATTGCATTGGATAAAAGTGGGACTTGAAGCTAAAATATTTTCTCTATTGTAGACAACTAATTTTGACAATTTATCATTTGATAATGAAAACTTTGGCTCCACACCTAAAACATGACTTACAGTGCGTGCATTCTAATCCTAGGTGACATATCATTATCTCTCCTCCATGTTTTGTTTATTTATTCATGTTGCTTAGTCTCTCATAGAACAAAATGCATCAGCTCATAACAAATATAATTATTGCATACATTACTCTATGAAATTCATAAAAAACCCACAAACTACTTACATAGGACCATCCATTAAGGACTAAATTATTTAAGAATTCAATCCAAAGGGGATGGTTTCTTCATATTTGCTCAGCAAAAACATTTCAAATATAATATCTTTCATGGGTCGGTTCATATCCCATAGGTCATCCTTAGTGCAAAATTAAATGTGCGCGTGCCTATGAATGAAACTCTAACCTATTTCCCTCACTTGGCAATTTCAAGAGCACTCATTTCACAATACAATTTTAAAGAAATTCGTGTTATCCTTGATCCCTTGAAAGAAACAACATGAGCTAGGAGTAGCCCACACACAGGTTTGAAGTACTTCCAACTATGTTCAAGAGTCAAGCTTCCCAATATAAATACTTTCAAATCCAATTTAAACCAAGGTAAAGTGTGATAAGCTATTAATTCTCATTGTCATGTAATTGAGCTGCAAAAATAGTTACATCTGGAACTATGTGTAGTTTGAGGCCTCTTCAGAGAAGCGTTGACATAGGCAGTGCATGGGTGCTTCAACCAAACACTATTATTTGTGTAGGGTCTCCCACCCATTGATATCATTTTTCATTATTTTACATAGTATATAGGGTTCCAAAAATGTGTGACACATAGGATTTTAGTGCAATGGCTATCACATAGTTTTAAAACCATAGAAAGAGTTACAAAGTGCTAATTCACTCCCATTCAAATCCATATAATAAAGGACCATACCACACTTCTACACATGACATATGGTTCCATACCTTCGCACAATTACACTCAAGTTATGAAAATGAAACACTTTGAGGCCATTTCAAATCTACACAATCACCATGCACTACCATATCGCATCTTTGTCTCTTGTTTCAGTTAAGTACACTCTAATTATGTTTTATCTTTGTCTCTTGTATAAATTATTTTGGAGTTATATTATGATTTATCCATTATGTTAAATCAATAAACCTAAATATACAACATGTTTGTAACACATTAACCCTTAACTAAATAAAATCACATTCACACACCTTATCACAATTTATCTATTTTTAGGCTTAACTAGTTTGGTGAACCTAATCATTAATCGAACCCCAAGTTTCACTATGGCTTATCCTTCCTTTTATTGAATCTTTGACTAGTGTTGAAGATTCAATTTTGTAAATATAATTCTACCATTTTCATGAGTAATTTTTCTGATTAGTTGTGTGTCGGGAGTTTATTTCACCTACATTCCTATGTATCTGACTTGTAAATGATTAATAATATTTAAATTTATGGAATTCGTTACGACCCTTACAGTATGTGACAAAAATTGTTCTTCATATACCTCGTTTTTTTGCTCTAACGTATTTTCTATTTTCATTGGTTTACAAATTTTTTCCTATATTATCTCAACACTTATAATAATGTAATTATAGTAATTATATAAATTTACAAAGCTAGGATGAAGGATATTAATACATATTTAATGATAAGCAATTATCACTCATTATTCCATGAGGGTATATGTGAAACAAACATATTTTTGGATGTATTATACCAATTATTGATTTATTATTATATAGCCATCAGAAATGACACCTTATAGGTGTGGTTTCATACTTGACTAATGTGTCAAAAATTTGATCAAAAGATGTATAGTTGTGGCAAAGTGTTTCCTCTTTTAAAGAAATTAGTAAAAACAATTCAAAAAAAATATTATTTTGAAACCAGATGGTTATTAAGCTAAATGCTGCAAAACATCCTTAAACCTTTAGATAAAATGACCTACAATTATTGAACCCTGGTGCATTGGTGTTGTTATTGATGTCATGTGGCATTTGTGGAAAAAGTGTGAGTTTTGAAGTGAGGATCAATCATGGGCATGAAGGTTGATTGGTAGTGCCTTCTCAGGATGATTTCAGGGTGTTACAGGCTTGGCCAATGAGGTTGGTGCCTACTTGAGGTATGTAGATGATTGGTGTTCTTTTATCATGTGTCTCATAGGTCTGAAATGATGTCTCAAATATGTGCAAAAGCTTCTAGTGTGATCATCACGTCATGTGTTGCAAGTCACAGTTGTAACTAGCCCATTTAGGCCTAGTCTAGAGCCTAATGAGGTGTAAGAGCTAAAATCAAGCCATGAAAAACACATATAAGCATGTTAGTTTCCTAGGAACACTTCTTAAAGCATATCTGAGCATTTACAAGGCTTATTTTATCACTTGGAGGAAAAATTCTAGTTTTCCCTAAAACGGCCCTTGAGAAATGGTAATGGAATCTTAGGAAAATGAGATTGATCTAGACCGTACATTCTCATTTATGATAAATAAATCCATGGATCATGTAGAGGGAGGTGTTGTGGTACTCTGGGTCGAGTTTCATCAAATTTTAAAGAGAATTGTGCAAGTTATTCAAGTTTTATCAAAACCGGGTTTTTGAAAAATGAAAAATGGGCACCTTAACTTCTTAGCACTCAAAAAACATTATCAATCCTCCTTTAGATAAACCATAAGATAATTTTTTCAAGAGAACTCCAAGAATGATGTTTTCCAAAAAGTTTGAGGGAAAATGGATAAAGAACAAAAAATTTCTATTCATTTTACTAATAGTGTTCTTCTCTCTCCAAACCTCCTTCCTGAAGCAATAAGAACAAAATGACATCATTTGTCTCCAAATAATGTTTACAAGTTGGCACAACCTATCAGAAGTGTAGAAGAATTAGGTCCTAGGTCAAAATGGTGGCATCCTTGTTCCTCATTGTTGACTGTTCCATATAGGTATGGCTATGATATGTTTATTGCAGGATCTAGTATGCAGGACATTGTTGAGCTTAAGGGAAAGCTAACTCACACATTTTCTATGAAGGATTTAGAAGTTGCAAAAAGAATCCTTGGCATGCAAATACACATAGACAATAAGAATAAGAAATTGTATTTGTCTCAAGAGGATTATATCTACAAGGTGTTAGAAAGGTTTAAAATGCAGAATTTAAAACCTGTAAGTACACCTTTGGTTGGACACTTCTAATTGAGCAAAGATTAGTGTCCTTCATCACAAGAAGAGGTCGAATACATGACATGAGTGCCATATGCTTCAGTAGTTGGGAGTCTCATGTATGTTATGGTTTGTACTAGACCAGATATTACACAAGAAGTGGGAGTTATGAGTAAATTTATGGCCAATCGAGGTAAAGAGTATTGAAAAACAGTCCAATGGATACTCAGATATTTGAGAGGAACATCCAACATGCAGTTATGATATGGAGGTTCGGATATTTCTTTATGTGGTTATGTTGATTCTGATATGGTTGGAGATTTGGATGGTAGAAGGAGCACTAATAGATATATTTTCACAGTAGGTGGGATGGCAGTTAGTTGGATTTTAAGATTTCAGAAGGTTGTGGCTTTGTCTACTACAGAGGTAGAGTATGTTACAACTTCAGAGGCTAGCAAAGAGATGATACGGATGAGCAGGTTCATGGAATATTTAGAAAAAAAGTAAGATGATTGCAAATGGTTCAGTGACAATCAGAGTGCAATTCACTTGACAAAGAACTCAGCGTTTCATTCTAAAATGAAACACATTCATTTGAGATATCATTTCATACGGCGGGTATTGGAGGATGGGCAGCTGAAACTGGAGAAAATTCATATGAGTGAAAACCCTACGAATATACTAAACAATCCATTAGCAAAAGAGAAGTTTGACCTCCACTCCACTTCTGTTGGTATTTGAGTTTGAGACTTGAAGAGGAAGAAACAAAGCTAAGGAAAGGATCCAAGAATGACATTGTACATGTATAGTGTAGTAATTTATCTCTAATTGGGAGATGGTTGAGTTGTGGAGCTCAATTACTTCAGTTTAACATGGTATATTAAACTTGCAGGAAAACACAGTAACCGACATCGGTTAGGGCTAAGGGAAATCATCACTAGGGGCAGTATAGAAGATGGAAAAAGGAACTCATCACTAGGGGCAGTATAGAATGGGCTTGACTCATGACAATGCTGAAATAATAAAGCTTGGGAAGGAGAAAATGAAGAACAAAGAATTGGTGCTTGACTTACCCATTGACAAGGTTGTCTTGCATTTTTCTGATAAGCATCTATCTCCTCAGTCCATTGTGCAAGTTGGGGAAACATTTCAACCATGAAATCAAACTTCTACTGTGAGATATAGTTTCTTGGAAAAGGGGCTTCCCATGGATAAGGTGCCCTGCAACTAATTCTGAATGCTTTCATTTGTGTTGTGGCCCGAGATTGAACCATGTCAACCTCCATTCTTTGAATTTTATCTAGCAAATCAACATTCTCCATTTGATTGTTGTCGCTATAAGAATAACCTTGTTCTTGATAAGCTCCATAACCAAATCGGTTTTGACATTGCTCATATGGGTCAGCATAGTGGTTCTGAATCTTATCATAATGCTGATTTGGAGGAGTTGTGAAGCTCATTAGTGTCTGCTTGCACTGCTGCGAGTGTGAATTCCACTGTGGGAATAAAGCCATGATTGCACAACTACATAGAATGGAATAACATGAAAGAGATGGAAATAAAAATGGATGGAAGAAAGGTCTGTAATTTCATAGATTGGGTTGTTTGGACCAAATGGAGTCACAAAATATGTTTTTCATATGCTTCTAAAAGTTAAAATTCCAACAAGAACACACCAACATGTTGAAATGAAGTCTTCTCTAAATGTTGGTCTACACTCCAGGTAATGATCTTGACTTCCTTCTCCCACCGGGCGTGCTAGAACTATTATCAAGAAATGGAGGTAGCACGGTGGCTTGAATAATGTTGCTTGAAGTGGACCACCTTTGAAAAATGAAACTCTAACTTCTGTGATTTCCCACAGGGTGTGCCAGAACTGTTATCATGAAATTACAACACCCCTCGAATGAGACAATTTTAGGGACGGAGGCATTCGGTGTAATTTATGTAACATTGGGTTACTTCTCAAGCTATGGGACTTGCGGGCTTGAGATAATCCTCAAGAGAAAGTTGGATCTTGCTCCTAAACTACCTTCCACAAACTACTTCTAATGCAGGGAAGAAAACTACCTAATCTTATCCTAACATTCTAAGGAGACAGGGAAAGAGAGCACATGAAAATAATCCTACACTAAGAGAGGTGATACACCATAAAATGAGGTTGC
>CM034153.1:698988904-699180617 GCA_019776745.2 Taxus chinensis | reverse complement strand
TAAGCATGCAAAGGAGACATGCATTTTTATTTATCTAAACCGCCATAGAGGAGGACAGGGGAAGGCCGAGCAAGCAACATATTCATCCCGCAACCAATCAACCATTATGTTAGTAAGGGGGACTAATTCCATGGTAATTCAACCCTTATTGGCATAAGGATCATGGTGTGTTGGGAATTTTATGCTACCGTAGACCAAGACAATCAACCAATGTGGGATATTACTAAGGAGAGGAAGAACATTATAGTCATAGAAACATTTCCAAAATGCCACAAGAGTAGGCATAACTGAATTTACTTGGGGTAAGCATACGAAGGAGACTTTCATTTTTATTTATATAAACTGCCACAGAGGAGGAGAGGGGAAGGGCGAGCAAGAAACATATTCATCCCGCAACCAATCAACCATAATGTTAGATAGGGAGACTACTTCAATGGGAGTTCAACCGCTATTGGCATAAGGCCCATGGTGTGTTGGGACTTATATGCTGCTGCGGATAAGGAAAATCAACCAATATGGGATAGTAATAAGTAGAGGAGTATTATAGTTTTAGAAACATTTCCAAGATGCCACAAGAGTAGGCATAACTGAATTTATTTGGGGTAAGCATGCGAAGGAGACTTGTATTTTTATTTATCTAAACTACCACATAGAAGGAGAGGGGAAGGTCGAGAAAGCAACATATTCATCCCGCAACCAATCAACCATTATATTAGTAAGGGGGACTACTTCTGTGGTAGTTCAACCCCTATTGGCATAAGGATCATGGTGTCTTGGGACTTATACGCTACCGTGGACCAAGCCAATCAATCAATGTGGGATATTACTAAGGAGAGGAGGAGTATTATAGTCATAGAAACATTTCCAAGATGCCATAAGAGTAGGCATAACCGAATTTATTTGGGGTAAGCATGCGTAGGAGACTTGCATTTTTATTTATCTAAAACACCAAAGAGGAGGAGAGGGGAAGGACGAGTAAGCAACATATTCATCCCGCAACCAATCAACCATTATGTTAGTAAGGGGGACTACTTCCATGGTATTTCAACCCCTATTGACATAAGGATCATGGTGTGTTGGGACTTATATGCTACCCGCGGACTAAGCCAATCAACCAATGTGGATTTTACTAAGGAGAGGAGGAGTATTATAGTCATAGAAACATTTCCAAGATGCCACAAGAGTAGGCATAACCGACTTTATTTGGGGTAAGAATGCGAAGGATACTTGAATTTTTATTTATCTAAACCGCCACAGAGGAGGAGAGGGAAGGCCAAGTAAGCAACATATTCATCCCGCAAACAGTCAACCATTATGTTAGTAAGGGGGACTACTTCCATGGTAGTTCAACCCCTATTGACATAAGGTTCATGGTGTGTTGGGACTTATATGCTACCGCAGACCAATCCAATCAATCAATTTGGGATATTACTAAGGAGTGGAGGAGTATTATAGTCGTAGAAACATTTCCAAGATGCCACAGGAGAAGGCATAACATGTTTTATTTGGGGTAAGCATGTGAAGGAGACTTTAATTTTTTTTTATCTAAACCGCCACAGCTGAGGAGAGGGGAAGGCCGAGCAAGAAACATATTCATCCCACAACCAATACACCATTATGTTTGTAAGGGGGGACTACTTCCATGGTAGTTCAACCCCTATTGGCATAAGGATCATGGTGTGTTGGGATTTATATGTTACCACGGACCAATCCAATCAACTAATGTGGGATATTACAAAGGAGAGGAGAAGTATTATAGTTGTAGAAACATTTCAAAGATGCCAGAAGAGTAGGCATAACTGAATTTGTTTGGGATAAGAATGCGAAGAAGACTTGCATTTTTATTTAAATAAACCACAACAGAGGAGGAGAGAGGAAGGCCGAGAAAACAACATATTCATCCCGCAAACCAATCAACCATTATGTTAGTGAGGGGGGATAATTCCATGGTATTTCAACCCCTATTGGCATAAGGATCATGGTTTGTTGGGACTTGTATGCAACTAGGGACCAAGTGAATCTACCAATGTGGGATATTACTAATGACGAGGAAGAGTATTATAGTCGTAGAAACATTTCGAAGATGCCACAAGAGTAGGCATAACTGAATTTATTTGGGGTAAGAATGCATAGGAAGCTTGCATTTTTATTTATCTAAACCGTCATAGAGGAGGAGAGGGGAAGGCCGAGCAAGCAACATATTCATCCCGTAACCAATTAACCATTATGATAGTAAGGGGGACTACTTCAATGGTAGTTCAACCCCTATTGGCATAAGGATCATGGTGTGTTGGAACTTATATGCTACCGCGGAGCAAGCCAATCAACTAACATGGAATATTACTAAGGAGAGGAGGAGTATTATACTCGTAGAAACATTTCCAAGATGCCACAAGTGTAGGCATAGCCAAATTTATTTGGGGTAAGCATGTAAAGGAGACTTACATTTTTATTTATGTAAACTGCCACAGAGGAGGAGAGGGGAAGGATGAGAAAGCAACATATTCATCCCGCAACTAATGAACCATTATGTTAGTAAGGGGGACTACTTCCATCTTAGTTCAACCCCTATTGGTATAAGGATCATGGTGTGTTGGGACTTATATGCTACCGCAGACCAAGCCAATAAATATATGTGGGATATTACTAAGGAGAGGAGGAGTATTATAGTCGTAGAATCATTTCCAAGATGCCACAAGAGTAGGCATAACCGACTTTATTTGGGGTAAGCATGCGAAGGGGACATGCATTTTTATTTATCTAAACTACCACATAGGAGGAGAGGGGAAGGCCGAGCAAGCAACATATTCATACTGCAACCAATCAACCTTTATGTTAGTACATGGGACTACTTCCATGGTAGTTCAACCCCTATTGGCATAAGGATCATGGTGTGTTGGGACTTATATGCTACTGGGGAACAAGCCTTTCAACCAATGCGGGAGATTACTAAGGAGAGGAAGAGTATTATAGTCATAGAAACATTTCCAAGATGCCACAAGAGTAGGCATAACTGACTTTATTTGGGGTAAGCATGCAAAGGAGACTTGCATTTTTATTTATCTAAAGTGACACAAAGGAGGAGAGGGGAAGGACGAGTAAGCAACATATTCATCCCGTAACCAATCAACCATTATGTTAGTAAGGGGGACTACTCCCATGGTAGTTCAACCCCTATTGGCATAAGGATCATGGTGTGTTGGGACTTATATGCTACTGGGGACCAAGCGAATCTACCAATGTGGGATATTAATAAGGAGAGGAGGAGTATTATAGTCATAGAAACATTTCCAAGATGCCACAAGAGTAGGCTTAACCGACTTTATTTGGGGTAAGCATGCGTAGGAGACTTGCATTTTTATTTATCTAAACCGGCACAGAGGAGGAGAGGAGAAGACCGAGAAAGCAACATTTTCATCCCGCAACCAATTAACCATTATGATAGTAAGGGGGACTACTTCAATGGTAGTTCAACCCCTATTGGCATAAGGATCATGGTGTGTTGGGACTTATATGCTACCGCGGGGAAAGTAAATCAACTAACATGGGATATTACTAAGGACAACAGGAGTATTATACTCGTAGAAACATTTCCAAGATGCCACAATAGTAGGCATAACCGACTTTATTTGGGGTAAGCATGCGCAAAAGACTTACATTTTTATTTATGTAAACCGCCATAGAGGAGGAGAGGGGAAGGCCGAGAAAACAACATATTCATCCCGCAACCAATCAACCATTATGTTAGCAAATGGGAATACTTCCATGGTAATTCAACCCCTATTGGCATAAGGATCATGGTATGTTGGCACTTATATGCTAGCACGGACCTAGCCGATCAATGAATGTGGGATATTACTAAGGAGAGCAGGAGTATTATAGTTGAAGAAAAATTTCCAAGATGCCACAATAGTAGGTAAAACCAACTTTATTTGGGTTAAGCATGCAAATGAGACTTGCATTTTTATTTATCTAAGCCACCATAGAGGAGGAGAGGGGAATGAAGAGCAAGCAACATATTCATCCCACAATAAATCAACCATTATGTTAGTAAGGGGGACTACTTCCTTGGTAGTTCAACCCCTATTGGCATAAGGATCATGGTGTGTTGGGACGTATATGCTACCGCAGACCAAGTCAATCAACCAATGTGGGATATTACTAAGGAGAAGAGGAGTATTATAGTCATAAAAACATTTAAAAGATGCCATAAGAGAAGAAATAACCGAATTTATTTGGAGTTAGCATTCGAAGAATAATTTTATTTTTATTTATCTAAACCACCACAGAGGAGGATAGGGGAAGGTCGAGCAAGAAACATATTCATCCCGCAAGCAATCAACCATTATGTTAGTAAGGGGGACTACTTCTATGTTAGTTCAACCACTATTGGCATAAGGATCATGGTGTGTTGGGATTTATATGCTACCGCGAACAAAACCAATCAACCAATGTAGGATATTACTAAGGAGAATAGGAATATTATAGTTATTAAAACATTTCAAAGATGCCAAAAGAGTAGGCATAACTAAGTATATTTGGGGTAAGCATGCAAAGGAGACTTGCATTTTTATTTATCTAAACCGCCATAGAGGAGGAGAGAGGAAGGCTAAGAAAGCAACATATTCATCCGGCAACAAATTAACCCTTATGTTGGTAAGGAGGACTCCTTCCATGGTATTTCAACCCCTTTTGGGATAAGGATCGTGGTGTGTTGGGACTTATATGCTACCGCGGACCAAGACAATCAAACAATGTGGGATATTACTAAGGAGAGGAGTATTATAGTCGTAGAAACATTTCCAAGATGCCACAAGAGTAGGCATAACCATCTTTATTGGGGGTAAGTGTGCGAAGGAGACTTGCATTTTTTATTTATCTAAACCGCCATAGAGGAGGAAAGGGGAAGGCCGAGTAAGCAACATATTCATCGTGCAACCAATCAACCATTATGTTAGTAAGGGGGACTACTTCCATGGTAATTCAACCCCTATTGGCATAAGGATCATGGTGTGTTGGGATTTATATGCTACCACGGACCAAGCCAATCAACCAATGCAGGATATTACTAAGGAGAGGAAGGGTATTATAGTCGTAGAAACATTTCCAAGATGCCACAAGAGTAGGTATAACCGACTTTATTTGGGGTAAGCATGCGAAGGATACTTGCATTTTTATTTATCTAAACCGACATAAAGGAGGACAGGGGAAGGCCGAGTAAGCAACATATTCATCTCGCAACCAATCAACCATTATGTTAGTAAGGGGGACTACTTCCATGGTAGTTCAACCCCTATTGGCATAAGGATCATGGTGTGTTGGGACTTATATGCTACCGCGGACTAAGCCAATCAACCAATGTGGATTTTACTAAGGAGAGGAGGAGTATTATAGTCGTAGAAACATTTCCAAGATGCCACAAGAGTAGGCATAACCAACTTTATTTGGGGTAAGCATGCAAAGGAGACTTGTATTTTTTTAATCTAAACCACCACAGAGGAGGAGAGGAGAAGGCCGAGCAAGCAACATATTCATCCCACAACCAATCAAGCATTATGTTAGTAAGGGGAACTACTTCCATGGTAGTTCAACCCCTATTGGCATTAGGATCATCGTGTGTTGGGACTTATATGCTACTGCGGACCAAGCCAATCAACCAATGTGGGATATTACTAAGGAGAGGACGAGTATTATAGTTGCTGAAACATTTCCAAGATGCCACAAGAGTAGGCATAACCGACTTTATTTGGGGTAAGCATGTGAAGGATACTTGCATTTTTATTTATCTAAACCACCACAGAGGAGGAGAGGGATGGCCGAGTAAGCAACATATTCATCCCGCAACCAGTCAACCATTATGCTAGTAAGGGGGACTACTTCCATGGTAGTTCAACCCTATTAGCATAAGGTTCATGGTGTGTTGGGACTTATATGCTACCGCAGACCAATCCAATCAATCAATGTGGGATATTACTAAGGAGTGGAGGAGTATTATAGTCATAGAAACATTTCCAAGATGACACAAGAGAAGGCATAACATATTTTATTTGGGGTAAGCATGCGAAGGAGACTTTCATTTTTATTTATCTAAACTACCACTTCTGAGGAGAGGGGAAGGTCGAGCAAGAAACATATTCATCCCACAACCAATAAACCATTATGTTTGTAAGGGGGACTACTTCCAAGGTAGTTCAACCCCTATTGGCATAAGGATCATGGTGTGTTGGGATTTATATGCTACCGCGGACCAATCCAATCAACTAATTTGGGATATTACTAAGGAGAGGAGAAGTATTATAGTCGTAGAAACATTTCCAAGATGCCACAACAATAGGCATAACTGACTTTATTTGGGATAAGAATGCGAAGAAGACTTGCATTTTTATTTAAATAAACCGCCACAAAGGAGGAGAGAGGAAGGCTGAGCAAACAAAATATTCATCCCACAACCAATCAACCATTATGTTAGTAAGGGGGGATACTTCCATGGTATTTCAACCCCTATTGGCATAAGGATCATGGTGTGTTGGGACTTGTATGCTACTAGGGACAAGGCGAATCTACCAATGTGGGATATTACTAAGGAGAGAAAGAGTATTATAGTCGTAGAAACATTTCCAAGATGCCACAAGAGTAGGCATAATTGACTTTATTTGGGGTAAGCATGCATAGAAGACTTGCATTTTTAGTTATCTAAACCGCCACAGAGGAGGAGAGGGGAAGGCCAAGCAAGCAACATATTCATCCTGCAACCAATTAACCATTATGATAGTAAGGGGGACTACTTCAATGGTATTTCAACCCCTATTGGCATAAGGATCATGGTCTGTTGGGACTTATATACTACCGCGGAACTAGCCAATCAACTAACATGCGATATTACTAAGGATAGGAGGAGTATTATACTCGTAGAAACATTTCCAAGATGCCACAAGAGTAGGCATAACCGACTTTATTTGGGGTAAGCATACGAAGGAGACTTACATTTTTATTTATGTAAATTGCCACAGAGGAGGAGAGGGTAAGGCCGAGAAAGCAACATATTCATCCCGCAGCTAATGATCCATTATGTTAGTAAGGGGGACTACTTCCATCTTAGTTCAACCCCTATTGGCATAAGGATCGTGGTGTGTTGGGACTTATATGCTACTGCGGACCAAGCCAATAAGTATATGTGGGATATTACTAAGGAGAGGAGTATTATAGTCGTAGAATCATTTCCAAGATGCCACAAGAGTAGGCATAACCAAATTTATTTGGGGTAAGCATGCGAAGGAGACTTGCATTTTTATTTATCTAAACTGCCACAGAGGAGGAGAGGGGAAGGCCGAGCAAGCAACATATTCATACTGCAACCAATCAACCTTTATGTTAGTACAGGGGACTACTTCCATGGTAGTTCAACCCCTATTGGCATAAGGATCATGGTGTGTTGGGACTTATATGCTACTGGGGACCAAGCCAATCAACCAATGTGGGATATTACTAAGGAGAGGAGAAGTATTATAGTTGTATAAAAATTTCCAAGATGCCACAACAGTAGGCATATCTGACTTTATTTTGGGTAAGCATTCGAAGGAGACTTGCATTATTATTTATCTAAACTACCACAGAGGAGGAGAGGGAAAGGCTGAGAAAGCAACATATTCATCACGCAACCAATAGACCATTATGTTAGTAAGGGGGACTAATTCCATGGTAGTTCAACCCCTATTGGCATAAGGATCATGGTGTTTTTGGGACTTATATGCTATTGAGGACCAAGCGAATCTACCAATGTGGGATATTACTAAGGAGAGGATGAGTATTATAGTCATAGAAACATTTCCAAGATGCCACAAGAGTAGGCATAACTGAATTTATTTGGGGTAAGCATGCGTAGGAGACTTGCATTTTTATTTATCTAAACCGGCACAGAGGAGGAGAGGGGAAGACCGAGGAAGCAACATTTTCATCCCGCAACCAATTAACCATTATGATAGTAAGGGGGTCTACTTCAATGGTAGTTCAACCCCTATTGGCATAAGGATCATGGTGTGTTGGGACTTATATGCTACCGTGGAGCAAGCAAATCAACCAACATGGGATATTACTAAGGACAGGAGGAGTATTATACTCGTAGAAACATTTCCAAGATGCCACAATAGTAGGCATAACCGACTTTATTTGGGGTAGGCATGCGAAGGAGAATTAAATTTTTATTTATGTAAACTGCCACAGAGGAGGAGAGGGGACGGCCGAGAAAGCAACATATTCATCCCGTAACTAATGAACCATTATGTTAGTAAGGGTGACTACTTCCATCTTAGTTCAACCCCTATTGGCATAAGGATCATGGTGTGTTGGGACTTATATGCTACCGTGGACCAAGCCAATAAATATATGTGGGATATTACTAAGGAGAGGAGGAGTATTATAATCGTAGAAAAATTTCCAAGATGCCACAAGAGTAGGCAAAACAAACTTTATTTGGGGTAAGCATGCAACTGAGACTTGCATTTTTATTTATCTAAACTGCCATAGAGGAGGAGAGGGGAAGGCCAAGCAAGCAACATATTCATCCCGCAACCAATCAACCATTATGTTAGTAAGGGGGACTACTTCCTTGGTAGTTCAACCCCTATTGGCATAAGGATCATGGTGTGTTGGGACGTATATGCTACTGCAGACCAAGCCAATCAACCAATGTGGGATATTACTAAGGAGAGGAGGAGTATTATAGTCGTAAAAACATTTCAAATATTCCACAAGAGTAGAAATAACCAAATTTGTTTGGAGTTAGCATGCGAAGAATAATTGCAATTTTATTTATCTAAACCACCACAGAGGAGGATAGGGGAAGGTCGAGCAAGAAACATATTCATCCCACAAGCAATCAACCATTATGTTAGTAAGGGGGACTACTTCCATGTTAGTTCAACCCCTATTGGCATAAGGAGCATGGTGTGTTGGGATTTATATGCTACTGCGGACCAAACCAATCAACCAATGTAGGATATTACTAAGAAGAGGAGGAATATTATAGTTGTTGAAACATTTCAAAGATGCCAAAAGAGTAGGCATAACCAAGTATATTTGGGGTAAGCATGCGAATGAGACTTGCATTTTTATTTATCTAAATAACCACAAAGGAGGAGAGGGGAAGGCTAAGAAAGCAACATATTCATCCTGCAACCAATCAACCATTATGTTAGTAAGGGGGACTACTTCCATGGTAATTCAACCCCTATTGGCATAAGGATCATGGTGTGTTGGGACTTTTATGCTACCGCTGACCAAGCCATTCAACCAATGCGGGATATTACTAAGGAGAGGAAGAGTATTATAGTCGTAGAAACATTTCCAAGATGCCACAAGAGTAGGCATAACCGACTTTATTTAGGGTAAGCATGCGAAGGAGACTTGCATTTTTATTTATCTAAACTGACACAAAGGAGGAGAGGGGAAGGACGAGTAAGCAACATATTCATCCCACAACCAATCAACCATTATGTTAGTAAGGGGGACTACTTCCATGGTAGTTCAACCCCTATTGACATAAGGATCATGGTGTGTTGGGACTTATATGCTACCGCGGACTAAGCCAATCAACCAATGTGGATATTACTAAGGAGAGGAGGAGTATTATAGTCGTAGAAACATTTCCAAGATGTCACAAGAGTAGGCATAACTGACTTTATTTGGGGTAAGGATGCGAAGGAAACTTGCAATTTTTTTATCTAAACCACCACAGAGGAGGAGAGGGGAAGGCCGAGCAAGCAACATATTCATCCCACTACCAATCAAGCATTATGTTAGTAAGGGGAACTACTTCCATGGTAGTTCAACCCCTATTGGCATTAGGATCATCAGGTGTTGGGACTTATATGCTACTGTGGACCAAGCCAATCAACCAATGTGGGATATTACTAAGAAGAGGACGAGTATTATAGTTGTTGAAACATTTCCTAGATGCCACAAGAGTAGGCGTAACTGACTTTATTTGGGGTAAGCATGCGCAGGAGACTTGCATTTTTATTTATGTAAACCACCACAGAGGAGGAGAGGGGAAGGTCGAACAAACAACATATTCATCCCGCACCCAATCAACCATTATGTTACTAAGGGGGACTACTTCCATGGTAGTTCAACCCCTATTGGCATAAGGATCATTGTGTGTTGGGACTTATATGCTACCGTGGACCAAGCCAATCAACCAATGTGGGATATTACTAAGGAGAGGAGGAGTATTATATTCGTAGAAATATTTCCAAGATGCCACAAGAGTAGGCATAACTGACTTTATTTGGGGTAAGCATGCGAAGGATACTTGCATTTTTATTTATCTAAACTGCCATAGCGGAGGAGAGGGGTAGGCCGAGCATGAATTTATAATATGAAAAAAAATCAATTTTGTAAGCAAGGAGGCAAAAAAGAGGATGTTGTGGAGCACAAAGATCATTATTTGAAACAAAGTCTCAATCTCTTCCACAGTATAAAAAAACTATATGGAGAAGGCTCCAACAATCTTGTAAATAAGACATTAATTATTTCCTCCACCTTAATCAAGGAAATGTATGTTATGTTAATTCCAATATGTTTAATAATTAAAAAATTAAATATTTATTATTTTAAATTATTATATTAAAATAAAAAATGACTAAATTTATTTATTTGTATTAATAATTGAAAATTTTCCTCATTAATGTGGTCAAACGTGTCACTTTTGATAAGGAAGGATATCAAAAAACGTAATTCTATATTGATCACTCATAAACAAAGATTATTAAAACCCAATATTGGTGGAACTTCTCATAGCAACACTAGTAAACTTGGTGCCATATGTGTGTTTAGAGATTGATTGAGATCCATAATCCACATCACCTCCTTTAATATTTTAGATGAATCCAAAAATTATGCAAATGTTATGATATTGCTTTGTTGTATCCAATTGGCAATTAACTACGGTATTGAAAATATGATAAAAAAGTGATCTCATGTTAATTTTCAAGTAATAAAAATATGAAATTTAGAAACATGGAGAATATACAACATTTTTCCGCTGTGTAAGACATCGTGTCTCTGAACTTTTCGACTAATGCAGGGGTGGAACAACCGAAATAATTCATCACAAATATTAATTTGATTCATTGGCATGGTATAAAATGCCTCATGTTTCATCAATCTTCCCCCTCTCCTGACTATTTGTAGACACAAAAATATGGTATAATTTTCCTTGTGTAAGGCCATGTTTTATCGTGCTACCCTCCTAAGATAAATGCTCACATTTAGAATTCAATTAGTTCATCTCTCTATATCTCGCATGACATTTTAATCATTATACTCTACTCTGGTCATCAATTTTGGGAATATTATATGATAAAATAAGGAACATATTTTCTTCATATGCAAAATTTTTGTTGTAGTTTTCTCCTTATCAATCAAAAGCACTACAACTAGGTTAAGATGTGGGGTCCAATATTGGAAAATTTGTACAACCTTGGCTCCTCAAGTTCACCTACATTATTTTCAATTTGAGTATCTTCTTTGGGTTAATTTTTATTCCTAAGTTTGACCTTATTAGAATGTTTTACCAGTAGAAGGCTATATAAGCAAGTCAATGTCACTTAATAAATTTCTTGGCACACTTGCAATATCCTATTAAAATTAACATTCTAAAAGCACTCAAAGGGTTCATAAATCTACCTAAATAAACTACACATTAATTAGAGAAGTCCCTATTATAAGTTTGAAGCATTATACTAGGTAAAAGAGTCTAGCTTCCCCATTTTCAAACATACAATGATCATAAGGCCATGTCTTAGTAAGAGAAAATTCACTCTGAGTATTATTCAAGGGTTTCAAAAAATGAAGGGTTTAGGTCACGTAGCTAAGGCACACCACATCACAATACGACCATGTTGGCTACATTCTATAGTATATAGCTAGCTTTCCATCTTGGTGTTAAGAGACACAAGGGAACCCCTAAGGGGTTGGTTAGTTGTTGACACCTGCATAAACACCTAAGAAAACAATATGATATTTGATCTTGCAATGAGGGCGTGTAGTGCAACACTTGGATTAGTTCAAAAATCGTGAGTATGATCATCAAGGGTAATCCATCCTCCATGTCACATACACATGTTTTTTCCTTTTGGTTTGTTAATGTTCTAATGAAGGGTTCTATAGGTTTTAGGATTTTCACTTTGTTGTAGGTGATTACAGGTCAACCCAAAGTTGTGCAAGAAAGAGCGACATACAACAGAGGCCATTTCCAGACAAACAAGGAGCAAAAACGTTTTTAGATCTAGACTTTTTTACTATACAATTCTAGATCAAGACCATAAAACTAAGGTCTAGACCATATATTATTTGTATGTTCTAGTCGTTATTCAGTTTCCAGTCCCATAACTTGCACCAAAGAACTTCTAATTTTTTATATACCCATTCCATCATCCTACACATCTAAATCCTCCCATTTCAACGATGTACAACTAATTTTCTTTCCTCTCGCGATTTGAATAATTACCTATCATTTATTAGTTGCTACATGTATGAATAAATTATTTTTATTATGAATGATTAATTTTAGAACTTAATTACATTAGAATCGTCTACCTGTTGCAAACCATAACATCCTTCTTATAGTTGAGTATTCTTATAACACATATAATTTAATTATGATGTAAACATTTGGTTAATCTGACTTATGAATTAATCTTGCACCTTGTTCCGAACCCTAGATGCCCTAGGGTTTCATCTATACATTTTATATTCAGTCCAAACCTGATTTTCATCTATCACATGCTCTAAATTCGGTTTCCACAATTTTCCCTAAGGTCTCATGGTTGGTCCTTCCCTTTGGGTCTCTTTCTAGGAATTATTAATTGTCAAACCACACTTAATCACATATCTCAAACACAACATATATATTTTCAAATTACATTGATTTTTTTATTAATTTGTACATATATTAAATGAAAACCTCTTTTTGTTTAATGTAATTTTTTGAAATTCAAAATTATTACTTTTAGTAATTAAGACACAATCAAGAAAATATAAAATGTCTTGCAATGTTCCTAAAAGATTTTTAATCCACATAATCATGTTAAAAAATACCACTTTTTAAATTAAATTCTCTATCTATTTTCATAAATGGTCATGTTAATAATTTGATGATGGTAACTTTTTGTTAAGACATCACTTTTAGGCATACCTTCATTATTAATTTTGGGATCTATTTTCTATGTTTTTTTATTAAGGGTAAATATTTTTGACTGAGATCCTACCCAGGTATAAAAAAAAGTCCGCCACCTAGATTTACAATGAAATATCAGTAAAAAATCAAGTGTGGAGAAAGAAACCAGACCAAAACATCACAAAAATAGCAAGTTATCAGCAAAAAGACAACAAAAAGTCAGAAACTCCACAACTGAGAAGAGGTAGAAAGAAGTTATCTAGAATATAGTCCAAAATCAGGTGGAAGTTGGCACAAAGTCAGCATGAAGACAACAATCATCCAAAAAAGTTGAAACACCATCCAAACTATTTCACAATCTTTTGGAAAAATCTTTTTGACATTCTCAACGCTCTTTTTGATATCTCTGAAGGTTGTACCTTCGATGCTTTTTTTCTTACTGGGAATGTCCAATTGAGAAGTGAACAAGGAAAGGAAATCAAGATTACTCTTATGCATACTAAGGAAGTCACACTATTTATTTTTGATTCCTTCCACTTTTTTTTCCATCTTATTAACTTAAATGAGTAAATCATGCATTGAGTCCTAGCCATCCAGGTTCTTGCCACCGGCTTTAGCTTCAATATTGTTTTTGAGGTTCCTAATTTTTCCCAATTGAGCGTCAAGCTTGGAGGTGATGATGAGGTCTTCCACAAAGATGGATTTACCTTTGTTTCCCATATTCGTGAGTCTAAGAATAACATCTCTTCCCCTCCCAATGTGGAAGATGTAGGAGACAAATCCTTCATTGTAAAACTAGCTCTCGTACTCCTCATGGGCCTGAAGACAGTGTGGTTGCTTGGACGCTTGGTAGAAGAGGGACCAGGTAAAGAGGAGACGATAGGGTGGGGAAGAAGAAGGTAGAGGATGTGGAATGGGAAGAGTGATATGAGCCGAGATGGGGGGGGAAGAGGGAGAGGCCAAAGAGGAAATGTTAGGCAGGGGAAGAGTAGAAATGGGAGGAGTGGGAAAGGGGGGCTGGGGGCAGAAAAGAGGCCTGAGGGAGGGGGTTAGAGGATGACCGAGTCCAAGTATTTGAAGAGTAGGAGAATAAAGACATGGTGGAGAGCTATTGTCACTTACCCAAAAAATGTGTGACATTTTAAAAAAACTTAATTTTTTTTGGTAAAGTGACCTCTGTGAAAAATTTTGTTTTCCTTTGTGAAGTCTGGAGGAAGAGAAATGATCCCAAGAGTTAGTCATTTTTTTTTTTTGAGTGTTTTGGGTCTTTTCCTTTGCACTGCAGCAAAATTGGATATTTGGAGAACTCATGTCCCTAGTTCCCCTGGGCCACCAGTTCTCTTCAGGTCCACCCTTTCCACACTTCATTGAGTCTTTTGATTGTGGGTTTTAATGTTTGTCGCTGAACTGTTCTATCTGAGCCTTAGTTCCTTGTAGCCTTCTCTTTCCTGTATTTTCCTTGCTTTCACTTTTGGCACTCATTCTTCGTTTTGTAGATTTTGCAGCCATTCAAAGAATTTACGGCCCTTATACTTCCTGGACTTTTTTCCCTGCATCCCCATGTTCTCCATAGCCACTAACAATCCACAAAATTTTCATAAAAATCTGCTAAGTGTTTCTTTGTATTGTGGACTTTGTGGGTTTGTAGAGAACTTTCGTCTCCATGTTCCACGGACCTCATTTGTTCCACCGACCTGATTTTCCTACATTCACCTGGGTTTCTTTGTATTGCGGGAGTTTTAGCTTTTTACGTCCCTCATGTCCTATGCTTCATCCCGGTTGTCGATTCTCCACAAACCTAATTTTTCCACAAACTAAATCTTTTCCTTTAAGTTTGCAAAGATGTCAAAGATTTGAATCCCTCTTGTCCCAAGTTCTTTTGTGCCTTTACTTCTCTGCATTCCCGTTATAACCACAATACAAAATAAATTTGATAAATTGTTCCGTAAAGCCTCCTATTTCTCGTAATACAACTCAAATACCTAATTAAGAATATTTTTAGAACGGGAAGGTATATAAATGGGTAAAGTGGGCCATTTTTACCATTGCAAAGTTAGAGATTGTTGTTAAGTCCTGTGCATTCATGTTTCCATTCCCTCCAAGCCATTTTTAGTTGTTCCTTGAGTGTTTTCCAACCATTTACAAAAACTCAAACTACTCTATGATCCTGAGAGGAGCGTCTTCCTTCTTCCAGCTAGAGTGAATAATTTTGAATATTCCTGTGAGAGTTTTGTATCAAATTGCTTTTGTGCCCTACCATATAATTTTTCTACAAAAGTGTCAATGAGTTTTCATTCCTCTGAGTATTTGTTTCCTAACCTGACCATCATGAAATACCATTATGGGGGTTACGAGCATATATTCATCTCTTGAAATGGTAGTGCCCAACATAGGAGATAGTGATGTTTAACATATTGACTTCAATCAGTTCTGTGCTCGTATTTCTTATGCAAACCCCACTCTTATGGCTCATTGTATCAAAGATAGTGGGATTTCTCATGCTAGTGGTTTCACTATCTTAGTTCAATATGCAGATACCGTTTTAGCCTGTGCTTCTTATTTCGATCTGGAAGTCAAAATAAATCAGAGATCTTCAAGTCAAAGTGATTGCTAAAATAGATGTCAATTGCATAAATGTTGGCTTTAGAATCCCTATGGTTGAAAATGCCAACACCCTCACTATGGCATAGGCCAAAGGTATTTTTGAACAAGATAAGGAGAAATATAAAACAATGATAGAAAAATCTTGGTTCAAGGTTCCAAAGAAAGGGGAATCGAGGTTGCCTAAGAACATGTATAGGTTAATTTCAAAAAAAGAGTTGTATGACATAATTACTCTATTGTGTAGAATCATGGGTGGCCTGCCTTCACCAATGATTTTCACTTCTGGATGTGTCCTTATATAAACATTATTTTTGAAGGGAAGCAAAGCTTGAACTAGGGAGAAATAATTTGTGAAAACCTCAGTGAATAATTAGTCAACGTTCAGACAGAGCAAGATCTTTCTATATGACTTCATATTTTATGTACACCATTGCAAAATATAGGGTCTGGCTAGGTCTTACTCGAGTGGATGAAAAGAAGAATGCACCAGCATATGATTATTATCCCCAAATGAATCTTGAAAATAGAAAACATCACTTCATAAGAGTCAATGATTCCTGTACAATGTACATTGTCAGGCTCTTGGAAGGAAACACAGCTGAGAGGGTATCTTCTGAAGCAAATAAATTAATCTCAACCTATGGTAATTTTTTCATCCAATTCACAAGGTTCTCATATATCAGGTTGGCTGGTTTTGAAGGTGTACCCAAAAATCATCCCATGTACTGCAATGATAAATTGGTTCTAGTGGAAGTCTGTAGGTAACTTGACATGTTACATAGAACCTACAGAGATAAAACAATATCAGGTATTCAATTCCTAATCAATTTGGGAAATTATACTTGCAGGAAAACATTAGATGCTCAGAATGTAGAAAGGACCATAGCTACATTCAACTTGTATACTTATCACAAAAGGTTCTGTTTTGACATCAAAGGCTTCATTTCTAAATAACCTTAGAATGGGTTTCTACCATATCCTGCACTTGAGGATTATTGGGAAGATTGTTACTAATGATTATGAGGTAAGAAGAAGATATTTTGGTCAGCTCTCCTTACAAAAAATTAAAGATTTTGGAATGTACAAAGTTAGCAGAGGATTTTCCTGATGATGATGATGAAGACTTGTATTCTCTTGAATACAATAAGACTATTCGGCATACACCCCTTATCACCATTAACTAGTTCAAGAAGGAAAAATATAATCTTCGGGAGTTGATAAACGAAGTCATGGTGAGGACCAAAGTTTGGTTTAATAGGAAGATGAAATCATATAAGGCAGTAGTGGCTCAATCTTCTTCTCAAGGGGCATCATCATCTCATAAAGAAGTTTCTGCCTCATATACAGAAGTGCTAAATCATCCATCTCTTTCTCCTCTACATACAAAACCTTCAGTCAAGGTATATTCAAGGTAGGAGAACACTGAGAAGATAGAAAAGATGGAATAAGTGATTGAGGAAAAAGGCAAACAAACTCTCTCTCCAAAACAAGTAGAAAAAGTGAAAAGGGTGAAAAAAATTATGGATCTTTCAGAGGAGGAAGAAAAAGGGATAAAGGAGCATGAAGAAATAAATTATGAAGGAGGGAGTATTGAGAAAGAAGAAGATGAAGGAAATAAATTGAATAATGCAAAACCAAAGTTTGAGGTATTGAGCATTCCCAAGATCAAATCAAAATGTGAAAGAAGTATCTTCTTCAAGTGCTAGAGCACCCATTCTCGATGTATCTTTTTCTCAGACCCTTGGTTGCCTCAGTTCACTTTCTTTGGGCCCTCTTGTTGCTTCACCTCCTAGTGACTCATATACATGGGTCTAGCCCCTAATTGATAATAGGAAGAGAAAGTCATCCTCCCAAATCATTGCTCCCAAATTTGATGGTGTAGCTGCCCTCCTTGGTACAAATCCCACCCCTGCTGCCAAAAAAGATAAGACTTCCTCGAGATTGGTTTTTGATTCAAAGGGTCAGCAATATTTGGAGATAGTAAAGCCAAGAGTGCATAAATATAAAAATGATCTAACTATTGCTGACTTAGAATTGACAAGAATTCCAAATCTCCTAAGGGGGAGCGGTTCTCAATTTGAAT
The DNA here is from genome assembly GCA_019776745.2 of Taxus chinensis. NCBI lineage: Eukaryota > Viridiplantae > Streptophyta > Pinopsida > Cupressales > Taxaceae > Taxus > Taxus chinensis. The sequence continues at coordinate 699,162,753 of CM034153.1, read as the reverse complement.
GAAACTTTCTCTAAGGTCATTGAAAGGGTGGAAAAGGGGAAGAAAACATAAGAACAACTTGAGGAGTAGGTACAAGTCCTCTCTGGTTTCATCAAATCCCTCCTTGCAAGTGATAAAGTGCTTGCTTCTGCCCCCCAACTATAATGCCTCTTCCAATTGTCTTATATGATGAAGAAGTTCAAGATATCAAGGACATTCATAACCATGTTGCTTATGGAAAAGCAATTAAAGAAATGTTTGATGGAATTATGATATCTGGATTGAATATCATTGATGAAGCACACAAAGCTTATGAAATTTTTTCTCTAATCCAAGTCAGATTGACTCAGTAATCATTGGCTTTGAAAAGGAACTTAAAATTTGGTTAGAATGTATTCAAGATCTTAGACTCATGAGGAATAAAGATGAAACAAATTCTCCTTGCACATAAGATTTTTGATGATTCAAAGAGTAATATTTTCATAAAATGGGTGTTCAGTGTAGAATGGAAGATGAAAGTGCTAGAAAAAGTAGTTGATGAACTCAAGAATATGGTGCAAAAGGGATAGGCATTCAAATTTGTAATACTTGCTAAGTTTCTATCTCTCCAGTGCCAATTCTATAAAGACAACTCTACAGAGAGGCACATAGTTCAAGAAATCAAAGAGAATTTCAAAACACTCATCAAGGAGGATCTATTCAGTCCTTAGATTGTTACTAGGGAGAAAGTAGAAGAAATCAGTGAGTTGCATAATGTATTCATAGAGGAAACCAAAGGGTTAGTACAAAATGCAGATATGGGAAAAGAGATGGAGGATTCCTTGGATAGTTGGACAAATGCTATGGAAAATACCACTATCCCCAGAGGCACGAAGATTGTTGGAGCCCTTTGGTCAATTTCAAAAATAATATACTCAAAGTGTAGATTGCAACAACATCATCTACAAGTTCTCCTTCTCTTAGTTCCTAGGTCTTTCTTTCTATTTGATATGATTCAAAGTTAGCTTTATTATTTTAAAAGATTTGAAATTGTAAATAAAGATAACTAAAGTGTAATTCATTAATTAAGTGGTAACACTTAATTATGTGGTAACACTTAATTAAGGGATAAAGGAACTAGATAAATTCAGTTACAACCACCTTTATGCTTATATAAGGCTTTTTCTTTCATTGTAAAGGGTGGGTTGTTGGATTTTGATGTTTGGAATGTAAAAACATAGAACTAAAAAGAATTAATACAAAAGAAATTATTCCCTCATTTCTTGTGTTCTTTTTGTTTATATTCCTTAACTTGTAAATGTGGATTTTTTATATTTGAAGGTGAAACTTTGTGTTTAACTCATTTGATGTAATGTTGAATATGAAAGTGCTACCTTGTTCTTTTTTCTCTCTTACAATAGTAAGTGATCGTGGGTAACCAAGGAGAATAATTGTGTTCTTGATAAGTGAGAAGGTGAACCTTGAATTTCCTTTTTACCATTCTTGATTATTTAAAGCTATTGTTTCCTCTGATAAGTTCTTGTATCCCCTATGTCTTTTGTATTGAGAGAATTATTGAATATGGGAACATTTTTAACATCAAAATCCTCACTTATATATTGTTAGGCATGTACATTTGTAAATAAGTAGGTTTTCATTATGTTTGGAAATAATGGAACCTCTCCCATAAAGAGGAGGGATTGTTGTCCCTTGAACTAATGCTTGTATTGTGATACAATTTTTCCATTCAATAGTTTTTTGGCACCCACCATGGGGCATGTACTGTGCTTCCCACTGAAACAATCTTTGATTGAACCAGAATTCATAACACGCTGGCAAAGAAAAGATATACGCGAGGACAAAGAGCGCAAGCTATAGAGAATTTTGATTTTCAGTTGTTGGAACAACAAGGCTTTCAAATAACTCCAGAGAGAAGAGCTAAGGGGAAAATATCTACTAGCACTCCCCCTACAAAGGATAAAACTGGTTCATCTTCTCAAACAGACGTTGATAGTCAGCCACACAAAAGTCTTATTGCTCAAGCTTTGGTATTAACAGGAGTTGCACTCTTATTGCAAACTATATTTCCTAGAATGTTTGTTGCGTCTTTTCCTTGGGGTAAACGAGTTGGGCCTTTGGCTCTTCCCCAACCATTACATGATTTTCCGAAAGGAAATAGAAATATTTTCCCAAATCTAGAGGTGATGGAAAGGTACATCTAGATGAGCATATTGTTTCCTTTATTGTTGCTTGTGGAGTGCTCAGAGTTGAACATGAAGATGTCTCTATCAGACTATTTGTTGAGAAATTGTAAGAAAATGCTACAAACTGGTTTTACCACCTCTCACATGGTGTCATTATCAATTAGGATACTATGAAAAATCAATTTGAAAATCGGTTCAAGCTTGCTGAATATGTACATGCTCTTCTAGCATAGATCTTCCAAATAAAGAAGGAACCATATGATCCTATGCGTGAGTTCGTTGTGAAGTTTAAAAATTTGGTAAATAAAATTCCAAAAGCCACTCACCATGTGGACCAAATTCAAATTTTTTTTTCATGAATGCTCAATTACCAGAAGTGAGATATACACTAAGGAGAGCTAATATTTCTACTCTAGATGTTGATCAGTGTTTGGCCATCAGTGTAGAAGATGACTTGATAATATCGGGGAAGTTAAGAAAAGAACCACCCAAAGCTAAAGCTTCTACTTTTGGAGAGGCTAATTCAAAACATTTAGTTCAAAATCTGGCCAACGATTTGATTTCCATTAAAAAGAAATTGGATCAAAATGCACATTATAAAGATATACCAGGAAATACTTTTCAAACTCAAAACTATTTTCCTCCCACTCAGTCTATGTTGGCCATTGAAGCTCCTCCTATTAAGGTTCTAGTTAATGCCACTTGTGAAGTCTAAGAACCTGAATATGAAGTAGAGGCTGAGGAGTTAGAAGAACCTGAAGAGGAACTTGAAGAATATCAAGAAAAATCAGATGATTCTTAGGTCAAATTTCTGACTACTGAAGGAGTTGATGACGATGATAATGACTATGATGAATTGGCAGTAGACATGAACAATGAATCATATATTGTCATGACAAGGAAGTAGCTAAATAAGAAGGAGGAGGTTGTACAACCTTCAAAGAAAGAAAATCCTAAAGAGGTTCCAATCACCATCCTAGTGGTTACAAGGAGAGGAGCACCTATTCCTACCGCTGTAACAAATAAAGTGAGTACTAATACATCATCTAATGTTCCTTCAACTTCTTGTTCTGTGAAAAAAACTAATGTACCTTCCACTCCCATGTCTAAAACATCTTCAACCAAAAAATATGACAACCCTAAAACCTCTGTTGTTTCGAGTCGGGACAACCCATCCACCTCAAGGTCTTTTGATAGCATTTCTCAAGTGGTCACATTTTTCAAGTCCAAGCCTATCCAGTCACCCACCACTTCTAAAGGTATTTTACCTACTCCTAGCTACCCTTCCCCATAAATTTTTATTGCCTCTTCACCCTCCACATCCAAGAAAATTGATACTTTCTATGTCACATTACTCATAGTTGGTCATAGGCTCAATAATTATGTAATTGACTGAGTTGCATCAGATAATATAATGCCCGCTAAGTTTTCCCATCCCCTTGGCCTTACCTTAACTCGAACCTCTGGTTATTGTTATTCCGTGGGAACCAAAGAGGTACCTTTGGTCGAAAGAATTAAATATACACAAGTAGCCTTTATTAAATTCACTGAAAAGAGATACGAAGCCACAATTTTGGCTGTAGATATCCCTGCGTCTTATGGCATTCTCTTAAGTAGAAATTTTTGCAGGGAAGTTGGAAGTGAAATTCAAATGGATTGTTCTCATGCTCTCATTCGTGTTAATTGGCAAATGAATAAGTTACTACCAGAAAGACAAGCTAAATATATTGTGAAAAATACTGATGATCCCAAGGCATAGATTCTTTATGAATATATTTGTCATGAAAATTATATGGTCATGTAAGATGATGAGACTAAGGTTCCTAAGGTGGTGGTTGATGATCCTAATGGTGTTTGGATCCTTAAATTTGATGGCAGTTGATTTACGGCCGGTTCTGGAGCTGATGTTGTTTTGATCTCTCTTGAAGGTAAACCTCACCAATTTTCTTATAATATTCAATTTTAAAATACAAACAATACTATTGAGTACAAGGCTCTTCTTCTCAGATTAGTAGTAGCAAGAGAAATGGGAATAAATAACCTTTATGCTCGCGGAGATGCTGAGTTTATTGTCAAACAAGTCATAGGATTTTTTCAAGTAAAGAACTGAAGATTGAAGCAATATAAGAAGTTGGTCTAGGATTTTATTGAGTTATTGGATGCATTTTTTATTAGTGTTGTACTAAGAGAGAAGAACAATACAACTGATGCTCTAGCGGTGTTTGAATCTTTGTTGATTCCTCACCTAGAATTTGCCCCAAGAAAAATTCACAATTGAGATAATACATAGACCAAGTGTCCCAGATGATGTAAATAATTTGCAAGTATTCAATGATGATCAACACCTGATCTCCTTCCTTGAACTCAAGGATAATTTAAATCAACTATATTTTGAAGGAAGTGAAGGTTATCGTGAATATGTTTCATCATCTCCGTCTGAAGGAGTTGAAGAAGAATTAGATTAGGATGGTTGTATAAATCTCAAGGGAAATAAATTACTTAAGGGTCTTGTGATTCTAGAGAGTCTATATGATAAACATGATAGATACATCAAATACAAGATGACACAAGAGATTGGTTCTTCTGCTGAATTTGAGAAGTCGATATTGGAAGCAAAGAGGAGCCCAAACTTGACATTGGTGCACATGTTGTTTAGTGGAAGAAATAAAGAAAATGGTTGAACTCTTGAATAATTATGCAGATGTTCTGGCGTACCCTTATGATGATTTGAAGTCTTTTACAAGAAGCTAAATGAAACACTACATCCCCTTGAATCCAGGTATTCAACCATTTCGACAGAAGTAACAACAATATAATCCAAAAAATTGTTGGCAGCACTCATTAAGAGATTCAAAAATTATTGAATGCTAGAATAATTTTTCCTATTCATCATTCAGCCTGGATTGCTAACATTGTGCCAGTAACAAAGAAGAGTGGAGAAATTTAGATATGTGTCAATTTTAGGAATCTCAATCAAGCTTCTCTCAAAGATAATTATCTACTTCCAGTCATGCATCAAATCCTGTAAGCAGTAACAGGCTCAGAAATTCTATCCATGCTTAATTGATTCTTAGGCTATAATCAAATCGAAGTCAGTGTTCTGGACCAACATAAAATTGCTTTTACAATCCCCTGGGGTACTTTTTTCCTATAGGAGAATGCCATTTGATCTTATCAACGTAGGTGCAACATTCCAAAGGGAAATGGATTTGGATTTTGGTGACTTGATAGGTAAATGTATAGTGGTATATCTCGATGACTTGATTGTTTTCTCAAAAAAAATGGGAAGATTATTTTTAGCACCTGAAATATGTACTACAGAAATGCAGAGATCATGGTATTTCATTTAACCCCAAGAAGTATGTGTTTGGCATGACGGAAGGAAAGATGCTAGCTCATATTGTATCTAAGGATGGAATAATTATTGATCTAGAAAATGTTCAGGAAATTCAGAAAAATCCTCTCCCAACAAGCGAGAAAGGCATCCACTCTTTCTTTAGAAAGATTAATTTCTTGAGAAGGTTTATTATCAATTTCACAGAATAGACTAGAAGCATGGCACATATGATGAGAGGGAATAAATCCTTTCATTAGACTGCTGAAGGAAAGGCTGCCTCTGAGAATATAAAGGAAGTCATTACTAAAACACACATTCTTTCTTGTTCTGATTATGACAAGGATTCTGGGTAAGTGCAGTAAGTTGGGGGACAAAAAAGGGGTCATAAGTGGACGTCATATTGCAAATAACATCATAATATCAACTTATAGGGATTATTAACAATGCATACACTCAAAATTAGAAAAACTTATATTAATATGAATCGTAGCATCTGGAATCTAGTTTCTAAAATACTAACTGTTTTTAAAAATGGATAAGTTTAACTATATTAAACACTCAAAAATCAATGACTTGTTATTTTTAAAAAAACAATCCTATAAGATTGTAGTCTGTTTGCCCATGATTTGGATGACTAAAAATTGATATATATTTTTTTCCTTTGGTGAGAAGTTATATGTCACTATCTATCTTGCGATAGATTTTATTTTGTATTTTTTTTAGCAATATTTTATTTATTTTTATTTTTTTCCGTGAAAGTGGTCTGAAAACATAAAGAAAATAGAGCATTTTCCATTTGCCCGTCATAACTTCATCAAAAAATATTGAAATCAAATATATTTTTTTGTGAACATGTATATAATTTCATCACAGTTGGGATGGTATAATTTTTATCACATTCTGATAAGTGAAACAAAATGTTCAATCTTAAACGTAGACATGAAAATTCACTGGAAAAATTGTCTTAAAGACCTACTATTAGTAAACAATTATAAAATGATATTTATCATATTCTATTCACTTTAAAATCAATATTTCTACAAAGCTAACAGTCTCCCCTACGCAATGGTACCATTTTTATGACATATTTTTTACTTTTCGGCATGGTTCAAGTCCATGGAAAACTAAATTTGATGTTTTGTTGTTTTTGATGTAAAATTCAGGATTTGATGTTCAATTAATTGTCCCCCAACTTGCTGCACTTAGTGTTTTATAATCTATTAGTATACCTCTGAACACACCTTAGCAGCAATCTTCGTGTAAAATAATTTTCAAGGATGTGAGGTACTAATTTCATTTATGATTTATGCTCTGAAGGCTCATGAGCTGAAGTATTCACAGCTAGATAAGCACATTTGTTCCATAGTCAAAGTTAATAAATTTCGCTTATACATCATGAATTCCAAGTCTATTGTTTTTGTTCTAGATTCAACAATAAAATCCATTCTTACACATCAAGAATTTGGATCAAAATGGGGGTAATTAGGTGGAAAAGGTCTAGGATTATGAGCTCGACAACAAGCCCACTAATCTTGTACAAGGTAAAGGTTTATGTGAATTGTTGGCTAATGGTCCAAAGATGGAGTTGATAAAGAAAGAAGTGTATTATGTCCCAGTTGTATTGTTTCTGAGTTCAAAAAATGAGTGGCACGCTGATATAGCTCATTTTCTCACATATGGAGAATGTCTAACACACTTAAGTGCCAAGGAAAAGAGAGGTGTAAATCTTAGATCTAAACAATATGTCCTTTGGGATAATTCACTGTTCAAAAGGGGACTTGATGGTTGTTTTCTCAGGTTTGTAGACAAGGAGCAACATAAAATATTACTGAAGGCTTTCCATGATTAGGATTTTGGGGGTCATTTCTCATCTTCAGTAACAACTCATAAAATTCTTCGTGCATGTTATTACTGGCCAACACTTTTCAAGGATGCAACGAAGTGGGTGTCTGGGTGTGAAGCTTGTCAAAATTTAGTAGGCAAACCCAAGTTGGCCACATTTCCTCTCAAACCAATGGTGATTGAAGAGCCCTTTCAGCAATGGGGGCTAGATTTCATAGGAAGCTTTAATCCTACTTTAAGTGTAGGTCACACCCATGTTTTGACAGTCACTGATTATTTCACAAAGTGGGTAGAAACAATTCTAGTTAAAAGAACCACTTCTGAAGTAGTATGTTATTTCATCAAGGAAAAAATCTTGGTTAGGCTTAGAGTGCCAAAAAAATTGCCACAAACAATGCCCAAAAATTTTCCTCACTTGAGCCAATCAATTTTTTTATGGATTATGAATCTCCCTTGCACACTCTTCTGATTACTATCCACAAGGGAATGGGAAAGCTGAATCAACTAATAAGAATATAGTGATAATTATAAGAAATATTGTCGATGAATCACAAAGAAATTGGCATACAAAGCTCTATGATGCTCTCTAAGAAGATAGGATTACACCAAAGAGGGCTATTGGAATGTCTCCTTTCTAGTTGGTAAATGGAACCGAATCCCAGTTTCAAGTCACAATGGAACTGCCTACATTGCATTTGGTAAAAGATATTGAAGATGAGGAGTTTACAAGTGCCATGGAGAAAAGAGTGATGTACCTACAAAAGTTGGATGAAGACAAGTTGCAGGTGGTTGATAAAATTACTGCACACTAGCAGAAGGTGAAGTAACTATTTGATAAGAAATCTAAATCCAGAGACTTCTAATTTGGAGATATTTTCCTACTCTGAAACAAAAGGTGAGAACCTCGAGGATGTCATGCTAAATTCGATTCCCTCTAGCTTGGCCCTTTGAAAATTAGGCATTTTACTGGTGAAAATTGTTTCTACTTGAGCTATATGAATGAAACTTCACTTCCATTACCATATAGTGGTCAATATTTGAAATTGTTTCAGTCTTAAGTGAACATGTAGTCATTTGTACAGTCCTGTAAATAGTCTTGTATAGTCTTTGTTTTTGGTTTTTATCATGTATTTTGTTCATGTGCCTTCTGTATTGTCTTTTTTTGTACTCTATTGCCCAATGGATAAATAAATTTTCATGAAACCACAGATTCTGGGGGCATTTCCTTTGTCTTGTTTTCACTGTGTTAAGCCAACCCAATCCCCATAAAGAGCCAGTTGTTGTCACTTACCCAGAAAATGTGTGATATTTTTCAAATTTTCAATTTTTTTGGTAAAGTGACCTTTGTGAAAATTTTGTTTACCTTTGTGAAGTCTGGGGGAAGAGCAATGATCCCAACAGTTAGTCATTTTTTATTTTTAAGTGTTTGGGTCTTTTCCTTTGCATTGCGACAAGATCGGATATTTGGAGAACTCATGTCCCTAGTTCCCCTACATCATCGGTTCTCCGTATTTCTTCCCTTGCTACACTACATTGAGTCTTTTGATTGTGGTTTTTAATGTTCTTCAATGAACTGTTCTGTTTGAGCATCGGTTCCCCGCAGCCTCCTGTTTCCCGGATTTTCCTTGCTTTCACTTTTGGCACTCATTTTTTATTTTATGTATTTCACGTCCTTTCAAATAAATCGTGGCCCTTGTGCTTCCTAAACTTCATTTCCCTACATCCCCATATTCTCCACAAACACCACTGATTTGAAACATTTTCATCAAAATATGCAAAGTGTTTCTTCGTATTTCTGACTTTGCAGTTTTATGGAGAACTCACATCCCCGTATCCCATAGACCTCATATGCTACACCGGCCTGATTTTCCTGCATTTTCCTGGGTTTCTTTATATTGCGGAAGTTTTGGATTTTTGTGTCCCTTGTGTCCCATCTTCATCCCGGCTGTCGGTATTCTACAAGCCCGGTTTTGCTGCAAACTGAAGATTTTCCTATATATTGAGGAGATGTTAGAGATTTGAGTCCCTCTTGTCCCAAGTTATTTTGTACCTTCATTTATCAGCATTCCTGTTGGTGGTTAGATTTAGAATTGAGAACAAGAAAAAATCAGGGGACAAAAGTCCCTCCTCTTTATGGCAGAGATTCCCTTATTGAACACAAAAGAGAAAAGTAAAACTACTTTTTTACAATATACACAGTTATTCAATATCTTGGTGAGGATTTAGATATTTTAGATGCCTTCATTTAAAAGTTCTGAATATAGAAGAAAGGGAAATAGAAGAAATGATATTTAGAAAATGAATAGATCACAAAATGATATCTTCCTTATGCTTAGTAAAATAACAAGATTTAAACTATGCATATATAAACACAGGATGTGCATGCAGTAGACACAAAGCTCTAAGCACAATATAAACTAAAATACAAAAAGTTCTTGTTTAGATACGCATAGCTTCTCATGAATCAGATAGAGAACATGAAGAGATAAAGCATGAGAAAATATGAAAATTCTTTTGTATTGATTGGTAATTCAATGTTCTTTACATCCAAGATATCAAAATCCGGTCCCCCTAAAATGACAAGAAAAGTTCTTTAAATAACCTGAGAAACGGTTACAAAGAGAATTTTCAGTTTCCCTTCTTTTAATCTTCATATTAATATCTAATTAAGTATTATAATTTCAATTTGTCTTTTTCTTACATAACACACGACTAGAGAGAAAATAGCCACCTTAATTAGATATTTAAAGTAAAAAAAGAAACTATGAACTAGGAGCTTGAATGCCCGAGGAAGTGCTTGCAACACCCTTAGTTTTGAGCACTTGGATCCTAAATCTCTTTAATGCCTCTGCAATGTCCATGCCTTAAGCAATATTTATGTTCGTAGTTGCATGAGTCCAGCTGCTTAGACACTTATTCATCTCTTTTACAAATTCTGCTTGCTCCAAGAATTCCTTATTGGCTTCTGTGATAACTACCTGAAGTGAACATATTTCTCTCATTTTATCCTTGGACATGGTGTCCTGCTTGAACAAATCCTCTCTGATAAAATCCCTAAACTGAGACTTGATTTCTTGGACTGTGAATTTATATTCTGAAGTCTCCTTGAAAATTTGATAGTGGATATCATGGAAGGCGGATGTGATACAGGCCTTAAAGGATTCTGCTTTCTGCAACATATTTCTAAGTTCATCAATGGATTCTTCAAGAACCTTTAACTTCGAGTTGATGCTGAAAACCCATTGCTTAGACAAATTCATCTTTACATCATCGAATACTTTTTTTGCCAAAATAACTTGCACATCTGTATCACTCATCGGCCTAAGATCTTGGATACATTCACACCACAATTTCAACTCTCTATCTAGACCAGTGAGTGTAGTGGTAAACTTTAACTATATTTTAGCAACCTTATCATATGATTTGAATGCTTCTTCTATGAAATTCAAACATTTGATTATCATTTCATCAACCAAGGCTTCCATTGCCTTCCCATAAGTAACATGCTTATGGATATATTTTATGGCCTAAACCTCATCATTATATAAAATGACAGGTGGTGGGATGGAAGTTAAGGGGGTTGGGTCAAGTACCTTATATTATACCAATAAGGAATTGATGAAATTTGATAGAATTTGATTTTTCTCCTCCAACTGCTCATAGTGTCTATTTTCCTTTTTCAACTCTCTCAATCAATCTGGACACTGTTTCCTTTAGGTTATGCACTTCACTTTTAGATGTTGATTCTCTAAGGGGAATTATCGTTAGTTCCAAATCACTTCTTCCTAGATATTTTTCATTTTTTTCAGCTTGGGTTTAACAATCTCCATGAACTACTAGCCTTGAGAATCTAATACTAGTCTTGATGCGACCTTAGCCTTTTTAGCAGGGGTAGTAGTACCTAGCAGAGCTGCCATTGCATCAAACTTAAGAGACACACTATTAGAGGTGGTTTTCCTTTTCTTGCTCTCCAACAATGGTTGTACCCAAGAAAATGAAGAACTTGAGGTAGAGGGGACAATGGGCCCAAGTGCAAGTATGCTCATGGCTCTCAAATTTTGTACAACATCCACTTCTAACACAAATGAATTAGTTTGGGTTGTGGATACTTCCTTAGTAGATGTTTCTAAAATACTCACAGGTTTCAAGACTTGGCTCTTCAATTGATCTTTTTTCCCACTGCTCTCCTCAGGATTGTTTTTCTCTTGCTTTTCTTTTCTCTTTTTCTTCATTGTCATCATCACAGAGGCCCAAAATTGTTTCCATATTAGGCAGTGTCTCAAATTGCTTAGGATAAGATAGCCTCTCACTCTCCTGAATGACTTCCACTATCTTTTCATTCTTCTTAACTTTTCCTTTCTTTATGTACACTAGATTTGAAGATTCAGGTGGAGAGGGAACATATTTCTCATGTGCCTCAGGAGTTAGTAAAGGAATTTATTTCTAAGGGGTGGATGTTTCTTGAGAAGAAGACCTAGAATTACTTGCTCTAAACATTTTCACCTTCCTGTCAAACCAAAGTCTTTTTCTTACTAGGATAGGGTTTTTGAGTTCCTTCAAATAATCTCTCTCTCTAACAAACCAATCAATGGTTTCAATAGGAGTGTGCCTGATGTATCTTTCATATTTGAGGGATTGAGTTTCTTCATCATCATTTTTAAGCCCTTCAAACACCTTGTGTATGCCAAAATATTTAATTTTTTACAGGGACAGTCTACCATAATATATTCTTCAGACCTCATAATCATCAGAACAGTCAACTCAAAAGTCTTCAATATCAGCAAGATGATGGAAACCCATTCTAAAATTAGTGGCAATAAAACCCTTGATATCAAAGCAAGTACTTGATTTGAAATAGTGAAGGGTAAGGGGAGAAATTGCTTTGTCAATCTTTGAGCATCCAAGGCAGTCTTGCAAGTATAGTTACCCAATGTAATTAGGAATTCGATGCCTGCAATATTTTTATCCGTGCAAGTTCTATGGAGCTTGTCCAACTACCTGCAGATTTCAACCAAGGCCATCTTGTCACTACAATACATAGGGATCTTTAAAGGTTTTCCCTCAAACCCAACCAATCGTATGTAGGAGAATTTTCTGAATTGGGTGAAATAACTACCATACACATCGATCAATTGCTTAACTTCTTCTGAGAACCTCCGAGTATGTCTCCCTCTAGTAATCTGACAATATGCATGGTGAAAACATCATTCAACCTTCTAAAATGATTATTATTGATCTTTAGGGTCAATTGTGGGCAATATTCGTAAACATGAGCATCCTTCTTGTCCTCGATAGGGGAGAAACCCAACCATTCTCTGTAGGCAGCAATAGAATACATTAATCAAGAATTCATATGAAAAGTCTTGGTTCTCTATACATTGGAAAGTTGCTTAGTGAGACTATCACAAATTATCTCTGGCCAATTCAAGCTTTGTTTGCCTTCACATATAATATTTATGTAAGGGCACATCCAATAATGAAACTAATTGGTGGAGGGCATCCCCATTATTCTGGTGAGAAGAGTGATAATATCCAAAAACTCTTCCTTAAAATAAAATCTATACATGGTGTTTGGCAACCTCGAAGCTCATTTCTTTGGATTCTTGAACCAAGACTTAGCCACTCTATTTTTGTATTGTTCATTGTCTTGATCAAAAAGGAACTGAGCCTGGTCTCTAGTAAGGGTGTTTGAATTTTCCACTGCAGGAATCCTTAGGGTGATGTTGATACACTTGGTGTCTAATCAAGCTAGTACCTTTCCATGGGGGTCAATGATTTATTTTGTCTCTAGGTTGAAGCAAGAGCCACAGGTCATCACAGTATCAGCACACTAAACCAAAATTGGGAAACCCCCTGCACGAGCAATTCTAATCCCTGTTACTAGTTGGGCAATGGGAGTAGGGTTTTAGCAGTCAATTGGTGCCCAAAAATCATCCAAGTCGAGATGCTGAGCTTTGCTATCTCTGATGTCTGGTATTGTTGTTTCTAGAGAAGACAAGTGCTTATGCCCTTTGTAGTTAATCTTCATGGTATGGCAAGGGTAATGGACTTCTTTAATTCTCTAGATTCATCCTTCGATGACCCACAACTTCATTCGCACTTGTAAATTTGAATATGTTGGAATAGGGAGTTGGCTATGGCTACAAACAATGGAGAGCGAGAGGACAGAGATGAAGGATAATAACAAACATAAAGGGGATGATAAAAATGATAGATTACCTGACTATTTATGCAAAGTTTGTTTAAGGTAGGTCGGTGGGAGGGTTAATATTGAAAGTAATGCTTAACATCAACCTAAGGTAGTCAAAAGAGGAAAATGCAGAGAAAATGTGCACAACTGGCCCATGGGACAACATGACACTCGGGATGCGACAAGCTGAAAAAACCTACATTTAATGGAAAGAAACAAAAAAGGAATTGCGGGGAAATGGGGGTCAGGAATTACTCAGGACATGCAGAACGCGATGAGCCGAAATGTTTGTAGTACACTGAAATTGGGTAAGTTAGAAAAAATGGCACAGACGGTCCTTGGGACACTGTGACATGATTTCTGTAAAAATCCAAGTACTTGCAAACAAAGGAAAAGAAATACCATGTGGAGAAAGCAGGGAATTGGTGAACCTGAAGCCCGGCGGAACTTGGGATGCGAGGGACATTAAAACCTGAAATGTCTGCACAACAAACGAAAAGTAATTAAAACCTCTAAATTTAGAGAAATGACTAACTACATAAAATTTACTCTTCCTTTATGGACTCCCTAAGGCCATCTTGGTAGTCATCCCACCCAAAAAAAATTTAAATTGAAGAGGAAAATTCACAACTCCTGGGGAGGTGACAACAACTAGCTCTTTCTGGGGATGGACTGGTTTGATCAGAAAATAACAAGGCAGGACTAAGAATTCAAGAATCTCGGGGAAAAAGACCAGGGAAAAACCATTGTGAAAATAGAGTTAAGGATGAAACAATACAGAAGACACACACAACAAAGAAAACACACACAAGAAGCAAAAATATGAACTATACAAGACTGTACAAAGGACTCCCTAGTCACCTAGGCCTGAAACAACTTAAGATATTGGCCACTATATGGCAGTGGAAGAGAAGTTCCATCCATATAGTTCAAGTAAAAAGAGTTTTCTCCAGTAAAGTGTCTAATCTTGAAAGGACCAAGCCAAAGAGAATCCAACTTACCGTGACTTTCTCGAGGTTCTCACCTTTTGTCCCAGAGTAGGAAAATGTCACCAATCTAAAAATCCTTGGGTTTGGCTCTCTTTTCAAATAGATGTTTCACCTTTTACTGGTGTGCAGTGATCCTTTCCACCACTTGCAACCTGTCTTCATCTAACTTCTGTAGATACATGATTCTTTTCTCTAAAGCATTAGTGAAATTCGAGTCTTCGATGGCTTTCATCAACTGCAAGGCTAGCAGTTCTATAGTCTCTAATAGCTAAGCTTTAGTTCCATACACAACCTGGAAAGGGTACATCCTAATTTACCTTTGGGGTGTGATTCTATCTACCCAAAGAGTAGCATAAAGCTCCTTATGCCAATTCCTTTGGGATTCATTGGCAAGCTTCTGAATGATGGTTACCAAATTTGTGTTTGTGGATTCTACCTATCCATTCCCTTAGAGATAGTAATTAGAAGAATGTGCAAGGGAAATTCCATACCCGTAACAAAAATCCATCAACTCGTAAGAAGAGAAATTAGGAGCGTTATCAATGGAAATGTTTTTTGGTACCTCGAATCTAATCAGAATGTTTTCCTTTATAAAATTACATACCACTTCTGCAGTTGTATTATTTTCTGGAATGGCTTCCACCCACTTTATGAAATAGTCAGTAGCTATTAGTACATGAGTGTGTCTAGCAATGGAATGAGGGTTGAGGGTGCCCACAAAGTCCAGTATCCATTGTTGAAAGGGTTCTTCTATGACTACTTGTTTGAGAGGTAAGGTGGATAGCTTGGCCCTTCCCACAAAGGTTTTTCAGGCTTCACATTTTCCCACCCACTTAGTTGCTTCTTAGAAAAAGGTTGGCCAGTAATTTTCCTTTCAAATACCCAAAGGCCAAATCCATTTCCCATTGGAAAGTGGCACCAACATTAATAAGACCAAAAGGCATCCTTTTATAAGAAAATGATCCCCATGGAGTTATGAAAGTTGTTTTATGTTGATCAGGGACATCAACTTCAATCTGATTGCACCTCGAGAAACCATACAACATAGATAACATTTCGGAGCTGGTAACAACTTGCAGGATCTGATTCATCATGGGGAGTGGATAATTATATTTAAGGGAGGCCTGGTTTAGATTTCGAAAATCTACGCAAATTTGAATCTCGCCATTCTTTTTCCTTACTAAAAAAATGTTGGCCGCCCAAGCTGAGTGGTAAATTGGGAAAATTATCTTTTGCTTTAAAATCTTCTGAATTTCTTGATAAATGGTATCTGTAATTTTAGGGTTGTACTACATTTTTTTCTATCGGAAAGGCTTGATCCCTTGTTTCAGAGGAATATAATGTTCCATTTCTCTTGGTTTAAAATATTTCAGATCATTATATGAGTAGGCAATTACATCCACATATCTTCTTAATAAATCTATCACATTATTCCTTTCCTCCTGGGTGTAACATTTACCAATATTGAAAAGCTTGGGTTCTTTATTGCTTCCAATGTTGATTTTTTCATATTCTGTTGATTGATGAACTCCATGTGAAACCTTTGTCTTTATATATCTGTCATGTTTATCAAACAAATATTCTAGGATTACTAGTCCCTTGGGAATCGTGTTACATTTCACTCTAATGCAACCATCTTTGTCAGATTACTCCTTAACTCCTGTAGATGGCACCATTTCACGAGGAAGGGCTTCACTTCCTTCAAAATACAGCTGACTAAAATTATCCTGAAGCTTATGGAAAGTGATTAAATGTTGATCATCATTAAATACTTACTAGTTGTTCACATTATCTAGCACACTTGGTCTATGTATCGTCTGAAGAAAAGTTGGGATGAGGGATCAAAAAGGATCGTAAAATAGCCAAAGCATAATCTCTAGTGTTCTTTTCTCTCGGTACAACTTCTATGGAAAAATCATCCAATAACTCATTTGAATCCCACACAAGGTTTCTATAATTCTTTAGTCTATTTTTCTTAACCTGGAAAATCCCTCTGACTGTCTTGACAATGAGCTCTGCATCCCCTTGTGTGCATGGATTCTTAATTCCCATTTCCCTTGCCATGGCCAGTCCTAAAAGGAGAGCTTCATATTCTGATGTATTATTTGTGTTCTCAAAATGAAGCTCATAGAATAAAGGATAAGACATTTTTTCAGGGGAGAACAAAACCACACCTGCTCGAGAGCCAGGTGATGAGAAAATACCATCAAATTCAAGAAGCTAGACACCATTAGGATCATCTGCTATACCTCAAAGGGCCTTCAACTCATCTTCTAACATAATCATGTAGTTACCATGACCCATGTCTTCATACATAATTTGTGCTTTGGGGTCATCTATTTTTTGCACAATATACTCAGTTCGTTTTTTAGGAAATAATTTCTTAACTTTCACATTCACCGGAATGAGGGCATGTGACCAATCCATCTAAATTTCTCCTCCCACTTCTTTACAAAAATTTCTACTTAACAACATGCCATAAGATGGGGGAATATCTGCGACTAGAATAGTAGCCTTGACTCTTTTCTTAGGGAAAGCAGAAAAGGCAACTTGTGTGTCTTTGATCCTTCCTACCAGTGGCACCTTCTTAATCTCCATAGAATAACATGAGCCAAAAGTGTGAACAACTTTAGCTGGCATTACATTATCTTATGCTCCTGAGTTAATGACATAATTACTGAGTCTATGACCAACTATAAGTAATGTGACATATAAACACTCAATTTTTTCAATTGTAGAAGGGGCTATAGCCATGAGATTTTGCTGGGGTGAAAAGGTGGGAGTAGGTAAAAGGCCTTTAGAAGTGGTGGGTGGAGGATTGGATTTGACAAATTTGACAACCTGAGAAAAGGCATCAGGATGCGTCTGGTAGAACTCATCTTCTGAAATTTGGATTTTGATTTTTTGGATATGATCAATTATATCAAATGATCCTGAGGAAGATAGGATGTTCATATTGGAGAAGGTAGGGAACCTAGGCTTTTCAAATTTAGTATTTGGGATTGTTTTGGATATAGTGGTTGAAGCTCCATCAGCTTTAGGTGCAGGGGAGGAAGCATAAGGAGTGTTAACATTTCTTACTTTTTGGGTGGAGGTGGTGGGGATAGGAGCTCCTATTTTTACAAAGACTGGAATGGTAGTTGGTACTTCCTTGGACCTTCCCGTGGGTTGTACTAATTATTTATTTTTATTTATTTGTTCCCTAGTCATGACAACATATGATTCATTGTTCATGTTTGTTACTACCTCATCATAATCATCCTCATCATGAATCCCTTCAGTGGTGAGGAAGTTTACTTGAGAATCATCAACTTCTTCCTACTCTCTTCCTATTTCATCTTCAGGTTCTTCATATTCCTCAACTTCTATCTCATCATCTAGCTCTTGAAATTTGCATGTTGCATTAAATAGAACCTTGAGAGGAGGCCCTTTGATTGCTAGTTTAGGTTGAATAGGATGTAAATGATTTCGAGGCTGAAAATTCTTCTTTGGGATGTCCTTGTAAGGGGTATTATGAGCCAATTGTCTTTTGATAGCTATAATATAATTTTCCAATTTCTACACTAGTTGATCCAAATTGATTCTTGAGGATGAAGCTTTAGATTTAGGGGGGTATTTCTTTAGTTTTCCAGACATTATCAGATCATCCTCAACACTTATAGCCAAATGCTGATCAACATTTAGGGTAGCAAGATTAGCTCTTCTCAAAGCATAGCTTACTTCTAGTAATTGGGCGTTTAGAAAGAAACATTTCTGAATTTGGTCAATAGGGCAGGTGGCTGCTGGAATTGTATTTACGAGTTTGTTGAATTTCACCATGAACTCTTGCATGGGCTCATATGAATCTTTCCTTATTTGAGAAATTTGAGCAAGGAGAGCATGCACGTCCTCAACAGGTTTGAAATGATTCTCAAATTGAGTCCTCATGGAAGTCCAGTCGGTGATAGTGTCAGTTGGGAGGAGATAGAAGAAGTCATTAACATTGTCTTACAAGGTCTCCACAAAAATCCAAATAGAAACATCTTCATGCTCCACCCCGAGTATCCCACACGCTACAATAAATGTAGTAATGTGTTCATTTGGGTGTACTTTCCCATCACCCCTGAAATTTGTGAAGTTTTTCATGCTTCCTTTGGGTAAATCCTACAGTGGTGGAGAAAGATCTAGAGGCCTGACCCGTTGTCCCCAAGGTAAAGGTGAAGCCATTCTGGGAGAGACTGTCTGTGAAGGGACCACAACTCCAACAAGAACTAAAGCATGAATGTTAGGGCTTGATTGTGTTTGGGAGTCAATGTTTCTTGCAGTCATATCTTTGACAGGGGAGTACTTGTGGATCTTTTTGTCCTTCTTTCTAGAGTTCGCTCAAAACCTTGTTGTTCTAATAATTGAAAATTTGGATCTTTAATACCAAGTTCTCTTTGACCTTGTGTGTATCTTCCATCTGTCAGGGTTCTATTGCTTCCAGTTCAATTAAATTTTTTTGTGGGATGTACAAAATGTGACCCATGGTGGGTGCCAAAAAAATTTGGTGGTTAGATTTAGACTTGAGAACAAGAAAAATTCAGGGGACAACGGTCCCTCCTCTTTATGGGAGAGGTTCCCTTATTGAACACAAAAGAGAAAAAAAAACTAATTATTTACAATATACAGAGTTATTCAATATCTTGGTGAGGATTTAGATATTTTAGATGCCTTCATTTAAAAGTTATCAATATAGATGACAGGGAAATAGAAAAACTTGTATTTAGAAAATGAAGAGAGGAGCACTTTCAGACACATAGATCACATAATGATATCTTACTTATGCTTGGTAAAATAACAAGATTTAAACTATGCATATACAAACACAAGACGTGCATGTATTACACATAAAGTTCTAAGAACAATACCAACTAAAAGATAGAATTTTTTTTTTTATATACACATAGCTTCTCATTAATCAGACAGAAAACATGAAGAGATAAAGCATGAGAGAAGATGGAACTTCTTCTGTATTGATTGGTAATCTAATGTTCTTTACATCCAAGATGTCAAAATCCGGTCCCCCTAAAAATGACAAGAAAAGTTCTTTAAATAACCTTAGAAACAGTTACAAAGAGACTTTTCAGTTTCCCTTCTTTTAATCTTCATATTAATATCTAATTAAATATTATAACTTCAATTTGTATTTTTCTTACATAACACATGACTAGAGAGAAAATAGCCACCTTAATTAGATATTTAAAGTAAAACAAGAAACTATGAACTAGGGACTGGGACGCCCAAGGAAGTGCTTGCAACACCCTTTGTTTTGAGTGTGCTTGGCTCCTAAATATCTTTAATGCCTCTGCGATGTCCATGCCCCAAGGAATAATTGTGTTCGCAATTGCATGAGTCTAGATGCTTATACACTTATCCATCTCTTTTCCAAATTTTGTGTGCTCCAAGAATTCCTTATTGGCATCTGTGATAGCTGCTTGAAGTGAACAAATTTGTCTCATTTTATCCTTGGACATGGTGTCCTGCTTGAACAAATCCTCTTTGATGAATTTCCTAAACTGAGTCTTTATTTCTTGGACTGTAAATTTATGTTTTGAATTCTCCTTGAAAATTTGACAGTGGATATCATCGAAGGCGGATGTGATACAAGCCTTAAAATATTCTCCTTTCTGCAGCATATTTCTTAGTTCAACAATGGCTTTTTTAAGAACCTTTATCTTCCAATCGATGCTTAAAAACCCATTGCTTAGAGAAATTCATCTTTGCATCATTGAATACTTTGTTTTCCAAAAGAACTTGCACATCTTTATCACTCATTGGCCTAAGATATTAGATGCATTCACACCACAATTTCAACTCTCTATCTAGACCAGTGAGTGTAGTGGTAAACTTTAACTATATTATAGAAACCTTCTCATATGATTTGAATGCTTCTTCCATGAAATTCAAACCTTTGATTATAATTTCATCAACCAAGGCTTCCATTGCCTTCGCATAAGTGGCATGCTTATGAATATATTTGATGGCATGAACCTCATCATTAGATAAAATGGTAGGTCGTGGGATGGAAGCTAAGGGGGTTGGGTCAAGTACCTTATATTCTACCAATAAGGACTTGATGAAATTTGATAGAATTTGATTTTTCTACTCGAACTGATCATGTGACTGTTTTCCTTTTTCAACTCTCTCAATCACTCTAGACACTTTTTCCTTTAGGTTTTGCACTTCACTTTTAGGCATTGATTCTCCAAGGGGAATTCTCGTTAGTTCCAAATCACTTATCTCTAGATATTTTTCATTTTTGTCCATCTTGGATTGAGCAATCTCCATGAACTACTGGCTTTGAGAATCTGATACTAGTCTTGATGCGACCTTATCCTTTTTAGCAGGGGAAGGAGTAGTACCTAAAAAAGCTGCCACTGTATCAAACTTAGGAGAAACAATTTTAGAAGTGGTTTTCCTTTTCTTTCTCTCCAAAAATGGTTGTACCCAAACAAACGAAGAACTAGAGGTAGAGGGGACAATGGGACCAAGTGCAAGTGTTCCCATGGCACTTAAAGTTTGTACAACAGCCATTTCTAACATAGATGTCTTAGTTTGGGTGGTGGAAAATTCCTTAGTAGATGTTTCCAAAATACTCAAACATTTCGAGACTTGACTCTTCAATTGATCTTTTTTCCCACTGCTCTCCTCAAGATTGTTTTTCTCTTGCTATTTTTATTCACTATCATCATCACAGAGGTCCACAATTGTTTCCATATCAGGAACTGTTTCCACTTACTTAGGATAAGATAGCCTCTCACTCTCCTAAATGAATTCCTCCGTCTTCTCATCCTTCTTAACTTTTCCTTTCTTTATGTACACCAGAGTTGAAGATTTAGGTGGAGAGGGAACATATTTCTCATGTGCCTTAGGATTTAGTAAAGGCATTTCTTTCTGAGGGTTGGATGTTTCTTGAGAAGAATACCTACACTTGTCTTCTCTGAACATTATCACCTTCCTATCAAACCAAAGTCTAGTTCTTACTAGGACAGGGTTTGTGAGTTCCTTCAAACCATATCTCTCTCTCTCTAAAAAACCAATCAATGGTTTCAATATGAGTGTTCTTGATGGATATTTCATATTCGAGGGATTGAAGTTCTTCATCATCATCTTGAAGCCCTTCAGGCAACTTGTGTACGTCAAAATATTTAATTTGCTGCAGGGACAATCTACCATAATATCTTCTTTGGGCCTCATAATCATCAAAACAGTCACTCTGGTAGTATTCAATATCAGAAAGATGATGGAAACCAATTATGAAATTAGTGGAAATAAAACCCTTGATATAAAAGCAAGTCCTTGGTTTGAAATAGTGAAAGGTGAGGGGAGAAATTGTTCTGTCAATGTTTTGAGCATCCAAGACAATCTTGCATATAGTTACCCAATGTAATTGGGAACTAGATGCCTGCAATGTTTGTATCCCTAAAAATTTTATGGAGCTTGTCCAACTGCTTGCATATTTCAACCAAGGCCATCTTGTCACTATAATACATAGGGATCTTTAAAGGTGTTCCCTCAAACCCAACCAATTGTTTATAGGAGAATTTTCTGAATTGGGTGAAATAGCTACCATACACATCGATTAATTGCTTAGATTATTCTAAGAACCTTTGAGTTGTGTCTCCCTCTAGTAATTTGATAATATACATGGTGAAAACATCATTCACCCTTCTGAAATTATGATTACTGATCTTTAGGGTCAATTGTGGGCAATATTCATAAACAAGAGCATCCTTCTTGTCCTCGACAGGGGATAAACCCAACTATTTTCTATATGCAACAGTAGAATACATCAAGTAAGAATTCATACAAAAATTCTTGGTTCTCTAGACATTAGCAAGTTGCTTAGTGAGACTGTCATAGATTATCTCTGCCCAATTCAAGTTTTGCTTGCCTTCACATATAATATTGATATAAGAAAACATCCAATAATAAAACTCATTGGTGGAGGGAATCCCCATTGTTTTGGTGAGAAGATTGATAATATCCGACAACTCTTCCTTACAATTAACTCTATACATGGTCTTTCGCAACCTCGAATCTCCTTTCTTTAGATTCTTGAACCAATACTTAACCACTTTGTTTTTGTATTGTTCACTGTCTTGATCAAAAAGAAACTGAGCATGGTCTCTAGTGAGGGTGTTTGAATTTTACACTGCAAGAATCCTTAGGGCCATGATGATACATTTGGCATCTAATCGGGCTAGTACCTGTCTGTGGGGGTTAATGATTTCTTTCATCTCTGGGTTGAAGTAGGAGCCACAGGTTAGCACGGTATCATCACACTTAACCAAAATTGGGAAACCCCCTGCACAAGCAATTCCACTCTCTCTTACTATTTGAGCAATGGGAGTAGTGTTTTGGCAATTAATTCATGCCCATAAATCATCCAGGTCAAGATGCTGAGATTCATTATCTCCGATGTCTCGTATGGTTGTTTCTAGAGAAGACAAGTGCTCGTTCCCTTTATAGTTAATATTCATGGTATGGCAGGAGTAATGGACTTATTTAATTCTCTAGATTCTGCCTTTGACAGCCCAAAGCTTCTTTCGCACCTGTAAATTTGAAAATGCTAGAACATGGACTTGGCTATGGCTACAAACAGTGGAGAGCGAGAGGACAAAGATGGAGGATAATAGAAAATAGAAAGGGGATGATAAAAATGATAGATTACTTGGATATTTATGTAAAGTCCATTTGAGGTAGGTCGGCGGGAGGTTTAATATGGAAATTAATGCTTAATGTCAACCTAAGGCAGTAAAAAGTGGAAAAGGTGGAGAAAATGTGCACAACTGGCCCATGTGACAACGAGACACCCAGAACACGACGAGATGAAAAACCTGCATTGAATGGAAAGTGGAAAAAATGGACTTGTGGGGAAATGGGGGTCGGGAAACACTCGTGACATGCGAGACGTGATGAGCCGAAATGTCCGCAGTACACTGAAATAAGGTAATTTAGAAAAAAATGGCATAGACGGTCCTTGGGACACTGGGACATGATTTCTCTGAAATTTCAAAGTACTTGCAAACAAAGGAAAATAAATACCATGCGGAGAAAGTGGGGAATCGATGAACAAGAAGGCCAGCGGAACTTGGGATCCGAGGGGCATTAAAACCTGAAATGTTCGCACAATAAAGGAAAAGCAATTAAAAACTCAAAAATTAGAGAAATTACTAACTACTCAAAATTTATTCTTCCTTAATGGTCTCCCTAAGGACATATTAGTCATCTTGCCCAAAAAAAATTGAAATTGAAGAGGAAAATTCACAACTCCTAGGGAGGTGACAACAATTCTCGTCATAACCGCAATACAAAAGAAAAATTGATATAATATTTTGTAAAGCCTCTCATTTCCCATAATACAACTCAAATGCGTAATTAAGCATCTTTTTCAAACGGGATGGTATATAAATGGGTAAAGAAGATTATTTTTACCATTGCAAAGTTGGATATTTTTGTTAAGTCCCATGCATTCCCATTCACGTGCCCTCCAAGCTATTTTTAGCCGTATCCTGAGCATTTTCCAACCATTTTCAAAAATTCAAACTACTATGTGATCTAGAGAGGAGCATTTTCCTTCTTGCAGCTAGAGCAAGTAATTTTGAAGCTTCTTGTGAGAGTTTGGTATCAAATTTCTTGTATGCCCTAACATATTATTTTTTCTCCAAAATTTTCATTGAGTTTTCATTCCTTTGAGTATTTGTTTCCTAACTTGGCCATCATGAAATACCATTATGGGGGTTAGGATCATATTTCATCCCTTTAAACGTTGGTGCCCGACAAAAGAGATACTAATGTTAGGCATGTTGACTTCAGCGATTTCCTGGCTTGTATTTTTGTTGCAAACCCCACTCCTATGGTTCATTATATCAAATATAGTGGGATTTCTCATGTTGGTGGTTTCACTATCTCAGTTCAATGTGTAGATAGCGTTTTAGCCTATGTTTCTTGTTTTGATGTGGATTCAAAAGAAATCAAACATCATCAAGGCCAAGTGATCGCTAAAATAAATGTCAATTGCATAAATAATTCCTTTAGAATCCTTGTGGTTGAAAATTCCAACACCCTCACTATGGCATAGGCCCAAGGTCTTTTTGAACAAGATAAGGAGAAATATAAAACAATGATAGAAAAATCTAGGTTCAAGGTTCCAAAGAAAGGGGCATATGGGTTGCCTAAGAAGATGTACATGGTTGATTTAAAAGATGAGTTGTCTGACATGATTACTCTATTGTCTATAATCATGGGCCTTCCTTCAACCAATGATTTTGACTTTTATATGTGTCCTTATATAAACATTATTTGTGAAGGGAATAAAAGTTTAAACTAGGGATAAATAATTTTTGAAAACCACAATGAGCAATTAGTCAATGTTCAATAGAGCATATTTTTCTATATGAATTCATATTTTATGTACACCATTACAACATATAGGGTTTGGATAGGTATTACTCTAGTGGATGAAAATAAGAATGTACCAACATATGAGTATTATCCCCAACTAACTCTTGAAAATAGAAAAGATCACTTCAAAGGATTCAATGATGCCTTTATAATGTACATTGTCAGGCTCTTAGAAGGAAACAAAACTGAGAGGGTATTTGCTGAAGCAAAGAAATTAATCTCAACCTATGTCAGTTTGTTCATCCAGTTTAGAAGGTTCTCATATATCAAGTTGGCTGGTTTTGAAGGTGCAGCCAACAATCTTCTCGTGTACTAAAATGGTAAACTATTTTAGTGGAAGTCTGTAGGCAACTTGACATGTTACACAGAACCTACTGAGATAAAAATATATCAGGTATTCAATTCTCAATCACTTTGGGAAATTATACTTGCAGGAAAACATTCGATGCTCAGAATGTAGAAAGGACCATAGTTGTATTAAACTTCTATACTTATCACAAAAGGTCATCTTTTGACATCAAATGATTCATTTCTAATAACCTTATAATGGGTTTCTATCACTTTCCTACACTGGAGGATTGTTGGGAAGATTGTTCTGATGATTATAAGGTAAGAAGAATATATTTTGGTTGGGTCTCCTTGAAGAAAATTAAAGAGTTTGGAATTTACAAAGTAGCAGAGAATTTTCCTGATGATGATGAAGACTTTTATTCTCTTGAATACAATAAGACAATTCGACATACACCCCTTGTCACCATCAAATGGTTCAAGAAGGAATTAGATGATCTTCAGGAGTTGATCAACCCAGTCATTGTGAGGACCAAAGTCTGGTTTGATAAGAAGATGAAATCATATAAGGCAGAAGTAGCTCAACCTTCTTCTCAAGGGGCATCATCATCTCGTAAGGAAGTTTCTACCTCACATACAAAAGTAATAAATCAGCCAACTCTTTCTCCTATGTATACAGAACCTTTAGTCAAGGTATATTCAACGCAGGAGAAGATTGAGAAGACTGAAAAGATGGAAGAAGTGGTTGAGGAAAAAGGAAAACAATATCTCTCTCCAAAGCAAGCAGAAAAATTGTATATGGTTGATCAAATTATGGATCTTTCAGAGGAGGAAGGAAAAGGAACAAAGGAGCATGAAGAAAGAAACTATGAAGGAGGGATTACTGAGAAAGAAGAAGAAGAAGGAAATAAATTGAATAATGCAGAACCAGAGTCTAAGGTATTGAGCATTCCCAAGCTTAAATCACCTATGAAATAAGTATCTTCTTCAAGTGCTACAGCACCCACTCTCGAGGTATCTGCTGCTCAGACCCTTGGTTCCCTCGATTCGCTTACTCTGGGCCCTCTTGTTGCTTCACCTCCTAGTGACTAATTTACATGGGTTCAACCCCTAACTGATAATAGGAAGAGAAAGGCATCCTCCCAAATAATTCTCCCAAATTTGATGTTGTAGCTTCCCTCCTCAGTATAAATCCCACCCTTGTAGCCAATAAATCTAAAACTTTCTCAAGATTGGTTTCTAATTCAAAGGGTCAGCAATAATTGGATATAGCAAAGTCAAAAGTGGAGAAAGATGAAAAATATATAGCTATTGTTGACTTGGAAATAACAAATATTCCACTGGGTGAATCTACTCTTGATGGGGAGGTTCACAATTTGAAAGAAATTGTCTCTAAGGTCATTTAAAGGGTGGAAAAGGGGAAGTAAACACAGGAAAAACTTGAGAAGCATGTACAAGTCCTCTCTGGTTTCATCAAATCCCTCCTTACAAGTGATAAAGTGCTTGATCTTTCCCCTAACTGTAATGCCTCCTCCAATTGTCTTATCTGATTAAGAATTTCAATCTATCAAGGACATTGATAAGCATGTTGCTTATGGAAAAATAATTGAAGCAAATGATGATATGTGGCTTGAATATCATTGATGTTATGACAACATTTCTCTTATCCAAAGTCAGATTGACTCAGTAATCATTGGCTCTGAAAAGGAACTTAAACTTTGGTCAGAAAGTATTCAGGATCTCAGACGCATGAAGGATATAGATGAACAAATTCTCCTTTCATTTAATATTTTTGATGATTCAAAGAGTAATCTTTCTAAAAAATGGGTTTTAAATGTATAATGAAAGATGAATGTGCTAGAAGAAGTAGTTCATGAACTCAAGAATATGGGGTAAAAGGGAGAGACATTCACAGCTATAATACTTGTTGAATTTCTAGCTCTCTGGTGCCAATTATATAAATATATCTCTATAGAGAGGCACACAGTTCAATAAATCAAAGATAATTTCAAAACACTCATCAAGGAGGATCTATTCGGGCTTGAGACTGTTACTAGGGAGAAAGTGGAAGAAATCAGTGAGTTGCATAATGTAGTCATAGAGGCAACCAAAGGCTTAGTACAGAATTAAGATATGGAAAAAGAGATGGAGGATTCCTTGGACAGCTTGACAAATTCTATGAAAAATACCTCCATCCTTAGAGGCATGGAGATTGCTGGAGCCTTGGTCAAGTTCAGGAATAATATACTCAAAGTGAATACTGTAGCAACATCATCTATAAGTGCTCATTCTCTTAGTTCCTAGGTATTTCTTTCTAGTTGATATGATGCAAAGTTGGCTTTATTATTTTAAAAGATGTGAAATTGTAAATAAATCTAACTAAAGTGTAATTCATTAATTAAGTGGTAACACTTAATTAAGGGATAAAGGAACTACATAAATTCAATTACAACCACCCTTATGCTTACATAAGGATTTTTCTTTCATTGTAAAGAGTAAGTTGTTGGATTTTGATGTTTGGAATGTAAAAACATAGAACTAAAAAGAATCAATACAGAATAATTTCTTCCCTCATTTCTTGTGTTCTTTCTATTTATATTCCTTAACTTGAAAAAGTGGATTTGTTATATTTGAATTTGAAACTTTGTGTTCAACTCATTTGATGTAATGTTGAGAACTTTGTTTCTGTTGCATATATGTCCTTTGGGTTATTTTAAATATATATAAATTCATTTGTTCTTAAGATTCCATGCATGCATTAGTATAATATTTCTCTGTAATCTACATATATGAAAGTGTTTCCTTCATATTTTTCCTCACTTTCAATAGTAAGTGATCTTGGGTAACCAAGGAGAACACTTATGTTCTTTATATGTGAGAAATTGAACATTGAATTTCCTTTTTACTAGTCTTGCTTATTCAAAGCTATTGTTTCCTCTGATAAGCTCTTATATCGCATTTGTCTTCTATATTGAGAGCATTATTGAATATGGGAACAGTTTCCACATCAAAATCCTCACTTAGATATTGTTAGGTTGTACATTTGTAAATTAGGAAGGTTTTCATTTTGTTTGGAAATAAAGGAACCTCTCCCATAAAGAGGAGGGATTGTTGTCCCCTGAACTATTGCTTGTATTGTGATACAAATTTTCCAACCAACAAGAGGGTATACCTATTTTCCCCTTATAACCAAATCAACAGAATTATCCAAAGAATGGAGAATAAAAAAAGGGAAACTAGCAACATATCTTCCCCTAAAATTATTAAGGAAAACAATGTGGAAAAATGGAACAATACAGTACCTACCCTCCACGGTGATAAATTTCATGATAGCCATCACCACATTGTTGTAAAGAGGAGGCAGGGATTCACAGAAAAATCCTACTTTCTTGTGAACCAAAGACTCCCCCTCATTCAAAAATTTCTTCTCCTCATCTTTAATATTGATATTGGTTTTAAAGAAATTGAGACCTTTTTTATTAAACCTTGTAACCTTAGCGATCGATTCTATATTGATTTCAAAATATATGCCCTTGTAGGTGACCATTATATTGTTCTATTTCTTCACCAATTCCTTCGACATGTGCAAGTCATGCCCCTTAATCCTTTCCAAGAATCAAGTGAATCCACCTTTACTTAAAATCTCCCACAACTCTACATTGTTCCTCCATTTGTCAATGTTCATGGATTTGATCCTGCATCTTTCGCCCCCCATCTCAACATCCAAAAGAAGTAATAAAAAATGGACCTTATTGGAAAATATATCGAAGAGGAAAAAAATATAGAATGAAGTGTGAAAGGAATTCTACACATGTCACTCGGTTTTGCGATCAAATCCCCTTTTTCATTGTTAATAATAACCACAGCAGTAGGTGGTGGACTCTCATCATCATTACAAATTTTGAAGTCATTAATAATGACCCCAATATTTTCCATAGCATCGGCAAGTTAGTTCCCTTTTCGATAGATATGTTGCACCTCAAAATTTTGGAACGTGTTAAGGATATGTTTAGATTCTTTAATGATTTTTTTAATAGTCCAACTAACATGTGCATTACCTCTCAAGAAATTAGTGATATTAAATAAATCATCTTCAATGATGATATTACCAAAATTTAAATCTCTATCAATTCTATCCCCCAAAGGGAAACAAGGGCTTCAACATGATGATTAGAATTAATGCCCATAGGACCAACATACAGCTTGATGACCTTACCATGTTCACTTCTTATACATCCTCCTCCCCCTGGCTTCCCCAGGATTCCTTTTGAGGCCCCATCATAATTTAGTTATCCTTTCCTTATTCTTTACCACCATCTTTTGTGTAGACCACTCTTGTAAGGATAATAGTGAAAAAACCCCCTATCACCCATGACATATGGATTATTCATCACTATATGGTTATAGCATTGCAAACATTTACAAAATTATTTTGGAATCTATTCATTATTTACAATGTCTTTTTTAAAGAGTAACTTAAAGCTATGAGTATTAAGATCTGAAATATCTTAAGGATTTCAGATAACATATCTAAATTATCCCTCAAATTCCCATGTCAATAATGTCTTTATTCATCATAGTAAATCTATTTCTAAAGATGCCAAAAAGTAATGTGATACAAATTTTATGTTTGTTACATGGTCTCATACAAGTGAATTGAAATTCCTATATGGAGGAAACAATGTGTACATGTTCCAAATGATCAATCTCACATACTACGATAGCCACATTATAAAACACCTCTTTGGCTGACAAGAATACTCGACAACATGATATTTTCTATGAGCTACACAGTAATTGATAAAATAATTGATTAATAAATTTTTTACCTACTCATTACTACCCATGCTATCAGCTTGAGAAAATCAAAGGTAAATCATCTTACAATAATAGTGGAATTAATGAAAATTGTGAAAATTAGTTTTATACAGTGGATAATACAACATCTCAAGCACAAGGGTTTCATTTCCGTTAACACAGTGTATTGATGCCCTATCTAATAATCTCATATTCCTTAATCTAAATGGGTTCCTAAATTTGATATTTCTATGTCCAAATATCATAATTCAAAACCAAATGATATAACTTCAACTATACTAAAAGATGCATCTGCTCATAAAGAGGATAAGAAGGAAATATCTCCTTCAAAAGAGACTCTCCGTAACATAATCGCATCCTACAATTGTGTGAATGGAAATAAAAACAATACCAATATTGTTACATCCATGTTATGATCATACAAACTAAAGAGATTTTTTTTTAAATGATACCCTTAACATTCAACTAATGTTATTAATGATTAACATTATTATTTAGCTTACTGTTGAATAATCCAACATTATTAAAATATCCATAATTCGTTTGATAACATATGATAACCATGTGCAATTGTAAGAGTCTACCCAGATATCAACGTTCCCCCTTAAATCACTCTCACCAAGTGTGTATACTTGGTTAAACCTTTTATAGGTTATGAGAAATATGTGCATCTCCTTAGTGCCAACCTGGAAGATATTTATGCAAATTTCATCAAGTATTTGGTGTTTGTATTGTATTTTCTTATTTCTATAATATTGTTTGGCAACTCCTTCAACCAGGAACCGATACTGAGTCCAGATATCAATATAGGGCGCATGCATGCATATGGGAAGAAAAACTATCAACCCCATATGTGCATGTAAAGATAGGGGATATAGACAGACAAGAAAGAGATTGGATCGTATTGGATAGATGAGTCCCTTATTTATATATCCTCGGGCCATGGCAACGACCCTGGAAATAAAATTATTGTGAAAAGATGTAGGATCATTATGCCCTACTTACAAAAAGTAACTAAGTCTTCCTTAACATCTCATTTTAAAATTATTGCTTTACAATGTTTAATAGGTTCTCATAAGAGGGTCATAGAAATTCAACGAGTTACTAACTATTATAGTTCCTCTTATTGTACTTTTAACAACTTAGTAATTATCATTAGGTGTAGTTTAACTATTATTTTTCATATACTGAGTTACTTTATTACATTTAATCGTTATGAATAATTCATTAATACCATAAAGTATAAAAAACATCTTTATTTTGTTTTCATTGTTAACCTATTCAGCTTATATTTTGTTATTCATTTCATTTTGATTATTCTATCTAAATTAATGAAATCAAAAATAATCACATAACTTAAGAACAATCGACTTAATTATTAAATTTGCTGTATAAGTAGAATATCTATATTTTCAGCCCAAATAACAAAATAAGTTTTTAACTAGATAAGTCATGAAATCTGATTTCAAGTAAGGCATAAACCTTAATCTTTGTTTGTAATGATTTACGACAATAATTCCTTTCATATTTATATCATAATTAACTTAAGATGTAAAATAATCAAAGAATATAATTGTAGACACATAATCTATGCACTTGGGTACATTTCTAGGTCATAAATCATACTAATATATACATGATTCCTAAGCAAGAAAACGAGTGGTTGACAACTCCTTTTGGCCTATTTTATTTATCTATTGCCTTCTTTTTGGTCTTATACATCTTACAACCCTACCAGAAAACTTATTTATCTTTTATGGCCTCAGACACTAACGCCCTGGTGCTCTTGTCCCTCATGGGCACTCCTGACTCTCTCTATCCTTTTCACACTCTTTTGGGTCTCTTTTACTTCTTGGAAATATTTTAACACTTTGGGTCAGCATTTCCGTTGTTAATTATGAAATTAAAACAAGGGAATCATTTATATACTTAGTTACTTCTCAAAAATCAAAGGCCAAACACTAGCATTAAATCTACTATCACCTAAGCTTGCATCCAAAGGCACAAAGAACACTACAAAACATCCATCTAGCACATTCACTCAAGGGACAAGGGCTACATCACTCTGCATACACATCATATGAGGGGAAGTCTATTCTATTCTATTACAAACATTTGCATCATTTGGAGCATTCTAGATCTATCTTGCTATCATAGTGCAACTTGCACAAGGGCAACCTACGGCATAATTACATACACTTACACATAGAACTACATGGAATCTGAAATGTAGTGCAACACTTGGTACTAAGTTGACTCTTCAGGTGATTATCAGGGTCAGTCCAACTCCATATTTTACATCTTTTTTATTATATTTGATGTGGTTTAAGGACATGTGCATGTAGAAAATTGTTTTACAGGTTATCAGTACATCTAAAAATCTAGGAGCGAAACTAGAGCGATAAAACGAAACTAACAACAAAGCTCCTCCTACACAGAAAAGGATAGAACCTGAGCATATGAATGGACACTAGAACCCATATCATTCATTGGTGCTCGGGCGCTCCTATCCTCCCGTGGGTGCTTTTGTCCTGTACATTTCCGAGTTCCAAGACCTCAAGTGAGTCTTAATGACATTGTTTCCATTTTGTTTCAACAATTCACCTGGCCCGATCATCTCTAGGTTACACGAAATCATGTAAGTCATCTATGTCCCTCACTTACTTAGGATTTCATATTATTTCTTGTGTGTTGCTTGTCCATTTACTATATATTATCATTTGTATATCATTGGATATTGTAGTTACTCTGAAATTAAATCATTTGGTGAACCCACTCGCTCAAACCCTACCTTCCTTTGAGGTTTTCCTTTTATGCCCATCACCCATAATGGTTGTTTTTTTCCCCTTGAGCACATTAAGCTTCCTACATTTTTCCGTACGTTCTCTAAATCAATGGTTGAATCTTCCAATCCCTTTCTTAACTCCAACAACGTTACTCTCAAAAACATTAAAACTTATGACAATGAATAATTATATGTTGAGGACACTAATGTTGATCAAGAACAACTAGATAATCTCACTAATTTCTATCAAGCTTTACGCACCAACCATATGCATATTCTGCATGTTCTAAATGATTTAATTGCTACTAAACACTCTCAAGATGTTTCTTTTATCCCTCTCGTAGGTTCCTCCTTAGCTTCGACATCCTCCACCTCACACTCCACCATATTCCTATTTCTATTGCTACAATTATCACTTCTCACATTCCTCCCAATACTTCACATACACAACCTCGTTCCTCTTTAGGCACTCATGACCTAGCTTCTTTATACTAGGATCTACGAATCCAAATCCGATAATTACAAAAAGTTTCTTCACATTCCTCGGCATCTCTTGATTCCTCACTTATCCTTCATATCCCTTTTGCACCTAGTATGTCCTCGCATCCACTACCTCCTAACTTTATTGAACCAAAACTTCCCACCTTCAATGACCATGGTGACCATATGTGGCATGTCTTGGCTATACGGAAGACCTTACATTACTGGCTAAATTGTTTCCTAGAAGCTTGTAAGATTACGCTATGCATTAGTTCTATGATCAACCTGTTCATTCGGTAACCTCTTTCACATATTTAGCTGATGCTTTCCTTGCACATTTTTCTATCAATATCGGTACTAAAATATCATATGCATAATGAGCTCAAATCAAACAAGGATCCAACGAGCACCTTGTAGACTATGTTTTATGCTATAAGTACAACCTTGTTAAGATGAATAATGTACTCACTGATTCCAAATTGAAAGACCTCTTTATTCAAAGTCTCTTACCTCTACTTTAATAGAGTGTTATCTTTGAAAACTCTCCCTCCTTTGATAAATTATGCCATACTCTCAAATTGCGCAAAGGAAAAAATTTATCTATGGGAAAATTGAAATTCTATGATGCTTCTTCATCCTCATTCTCTAATGGGTTTCATGCTAAATTTAATTTCAAACCATCTCCTAAGCCCACTGAAGCTAAGTCCACTCTTAATGTTGTCTCTACACCTGACAAGCTTCAATTACAACCCACAAGTCATGCTTTTACTAAACTACCTTATGCACCTTGGCTTCTATTACCATAGCTTATCGATAACCATCTTATTACTCTTCCTCCACTACTAAATCTTGATCCTTCTTGTCCCTATGGTCAAAACTATGATGAAAATTCACTCTGTGACTAACACAAATGTATTGGGCATTCTACTACCACATAGGTGATGTATACCTATGTGATGAAAAACAAGGATGTGATGTATACCTACATGAAGGAACTTCCCAAGTGATGGACCTAGACTGATGAGATAGACCTGTAGACTTGTGAGATCGAGTAGGTTGTGTGCGAACAGGCATGCTAGGAGTAGATTCTGCTTTAGATTTGAGAGTTTGCGGGAACCTAGATACTCTAGAGAGTGTAACAGAAACCTCAATAGGAGGTTGTGGCCATGGCGTGCATGGCGGACCACCATTGATAATAATGACTTACATGTTGTGAATGAACTTTAAACACAAGTGATTCATAGAAATGATATCATGAGTTACACGGAGCTAGGGAATACCTAAGAGCATGTCACACCCTTTGACTGAAGGTGCCATAAGACAAGTCACAAGCATGGTAAGAGGACTGACTATGACTAGAAGCTTGACATAACCATATGATTTAGGCATTGTATATGAAATATGCGATTGCAGATAGTTGATAACAAAAATAAGTGCAACAAAACACACACATAGAAGACGATGAGTTGATCATGATATGGTTAATAGTATTAGATCTAATTAAAGCATTGATATGTAATGTGTCAGAGGAAAATGTAGCATGATAGTCATGATCAGAAAATGCAATGATCGGTTGAGATGCCTCAACATGAGCAACTAGAAATTCAAGATACCCGATGCAGGAGGAGGTACTGCGCAATATGTATGATTGGCTGAAGAGTCAGTCGCTTACTTATCATGCTTAGGTAGAGGATTGTTGAAGATCTTTAGTTTGTAATTTTCATTAACCAGTGTAGATGTCATAGAATTAGGAAACTTAATTTCATTATTATCGATAAGATTTTGAATAATATTTCAAGTTTGAAACATCGATCTGTAGAATGCCCAATGCACTAATGATAGTTGCATCTAAAATTTTCATTATTATTTCAAATTTTTGGACAATATGGGTCCATATTGAGTGGAGGAGGAAGCGTAATATGATTTCTCTGGACTAGTTGTGGCAATAGAATATACAGAACACAAGGCAATTTAGTAAATGTACGCTTAAGTTGTTACCATTGAAGCTTTTCAGGATTATATACAACATTGACAGTAGCTTTAGCTTTATTAGTTTTAATAGATGGCTTGAAACTTGATTTACTTTGAAATCACGTAGAAGATAAATCATGCTCGTGATACTTAAGCTTACCTATGGATAATAGTTTAGTTTCGTGTAGCTTAAGAGTATGACATAAATGATCAAATGATGGAGATGTATCAAAGATAACACTTTCCTAAAGAGGTGGTAATAGAATTTGGAAAAATAAATATTGAAGTTCAGAGTCTGCAAGCACATTAGACATC
Source organism: Taxus chinensis (assembly GCA_019776745.2). NCBI lineage: Eukaryota > Viridiplantae > Streptophyta > Pinopsida > Cupressales > Taxaceae > Taxus > Taxus chinensis. The sequence goes on along the minus strand of CM034153.1, from coordinate 699,127,148 downwards.
TTAGCTAAGTTGTTCTTATATCGCAATACATAATCCACTAGATGTTCGTTAGATCCTTGCTTAAGTTGCACGAGTTGAGCATAGGATATCTTAGAGCCAATATTAATAGAGAAATGAGCAAGAAAATCATCAACTAAATGCATAAAATATGTTATCGAGTGGGCAGGTAGATCATAGAACCAACGTATTGCATAATCTTGAAGACTACGAGGTAAGAGCTTTGCTAGTAAAGTGTGATCATCTACATAATCTAGACATGCTACATGAAATCCTCGAACATGATCTTGAGGGTCCTCATGGCATTTGAAAATGGGAAGCTTGGAAGTGAGGAAATTAAGAGGAAGTGCATAAGAGGAAATGGCAGGTGTGAAAGGAGTATGAAGTAGTAATGTGGAGTCTATAGATGGGGATGCATGAGAAGTGGCCAATTGAAGTTGAAGAATCTTAGTTTGAAAATCCTAATATAAAGAAGTTAAATCATGTGTATTTGAAGAAGCACTAGGTTGTGCATTAGAAGCATTAGGTGGAATGATGGGAACGGTAGTAGTGGGAATGGAAGAAGGGATATGAGGGGGTTGGGTGGAGGCCATGGCAGTCGAGGAAGAACATATAAGAGGTGTTGAAGCAACATCATGAGAGTGTTTATCAGCAATCAAAGCATGAAGAATATGCAAAATATGGGAAGGATTATTACACAAAGCTTGATGAAATTTTTTGAGCTTTTCCAATTGTTATTGATCAACATTTGTGTTTAATCATATGAGTGCTCACTATTAGATGCTTCAATTTTTTTAGAGGAACTCGTTGAGAGTTAGCGAATGGATTATTGGTTTCAGGAATTTATTTAGAAACTCTATAGGAAGATGGAGGAAGCTCGAGATGCTCAAAAGTCCAAAAACAACCACTACATGTGATGTGCATAAGAATAAAAACCTAGAAAGAAGGTTGGAATCAAGCGACGGGTTCACCAAATGATTAAAAAATATTGGAAATAAATGTTAAATTCTAATTTCAGAGTCACAATGAAATAAATATGCAATAAAGTATGGAATAAACAATTAAATTCAAAACCCTAAGTGAAATAGAAGGGATGGGATACTTAGATGATTTCGTAATAATCACGAAGATTTGTCGAGATAAAAAACTAGTGGAACATGAAGACAGATGGTTGCAACCGAGCCCAAAAAAATACAGAACTGTTAGAATATGCTATAACGGGGTGCTTGGATTAGGTCAAGGGTGTCTGGGCACTGTAGACCATTGTTTGGCACCTATGATTGCTCAGAACCTTAGAAAATGACTTTTACAGTGTTGCGTATATGTCGTTGCCCTTCGTTATTGAACGCATGTATGTCACACAAAGTCTACAAGATTTTCCTTTGACCTGCAAAACCCTGAAACACTCAAAATCCTAAAATAAAAAAGATGCAAATGGTAATTTGAATTGACCACATAAGTCAACCCAACTGAGTGAATTTACGATACGAGTGCTACACTACACTTCAGACTCTGTGTAGTTCTACATGCATGTGTGTAAAATCATGCCCTAGGTGGCTCTTATGCAAGATGCACTTGATAGCGAGTAATAACTAGATATACCAAATGTAAGTAAATGTGTGCATGGAAAAAATGAACTTCCCCTCCTATAAAGTGTATGCAAAATAATGTAGTCCCTTGTCCCTTGAATGGATTCTTTAATGCTCTTGAAATGCCTTTGGATGTAACCTTAGGTGATAATAGTAGATGGTTAGAGCTTGGTCCTTTATTATGGTCACATAGCTTTGTATTTAAATGATTCCCTTGTTTGAATTTCATAGTTAACCACTAAAAGGTCGACCCATAAGAAAACAATATTCCCAACAACTATAAAAGACCCAAAATATGTAAGAAAGAAATAAAGAGGTCGGGGACGCCCAAAGGGAATGGGGGTGTTGGTGTCTAGACTCAAAAAATCTGAAGTATCCAAAGTTAGATTGGGCAATAGGGTTTGTAAGGCTAAGAAGAAAACAATAAAGAAAGAAAAGAGGCCAAAGAAATTGGTTCATTAATATTTTTCTCGCTTGGGAATCATATGAATAGTAATATATGATCAGGACCTAGAAATATACCCAAAGTGCATGATTTAGTGTCTACAGTGGGATATATTTTAAAAATGACATCTTGACCTTGAAATTCGAACAAGTGAGGCAGTTGATAGGGATAGAGTTTTAAATTTATGCTCTGCAATAATAACCAAATTTTACAACTTGTCCAAATGTTATGAAACTTATGTATATGGTGCTCATAAATTTTGGAATTATGACGAGACTAGTTTGTAGGCTGGGAGAAATTATGGAATGTATGTTAATGTTAAGAGGGGAAGCCGAAATTTCCCAAAGGTAATACCTAAGAGTATGGAGTGCATCACTATATTATGTTGTGTCAATGCAATAGGTCTGTCAATACTAGGTTTTATTTGGTCAAGGGAAAGAGAATACTTAAGAAATATATTAAAATTTGTGAACCAAGGGCATGTATGGCTACACAATATAAATGCATGGATGACAAAGGAGTTGTTTTTTAATTTTCTTTGTCATTTTGCAAGATCTATACTAAGAGGTGTTTCTCCAAATAAAAAACATCCATTAATATTTGATCTCCATGACATCCATGTGGCATTTCAAACTGTGGAGGAGGACGACAAATTGGTTAGTCATAAGTTGTAGCCTCTTGATGTAAGTGTGTTCAACCCTTTCAATAAATATTTTAGAGCTGAGAGGGATGGCATGGATTGTTATTTGGCCATTGAATTATGATTCTCTTATAAATGACATGGCATGTAGCCAAGATTTTGACATGGAAGGTGAGGAAGATGTTGATGCTATCACAAACATCTTGATCCTCTCTCAAGGAATGAATCAAGAATTGACTAATAATGAAGAGGTGGTACCTGAAACTCAATTCATGCAGAATGTTAGATCAAGAGAGGATACAAATACAACTATAATACATAGGGTAGAGTTAAATGGCGATTTTATAAATACAAGTAACATCATTAACAATAATGAATGTTCTGCATATTTTGTAAGCAGTAATGACTTAACCTTTCCAAGTCAAGTTAACCCACATTTATGGCTAGAGGATGCCATGAAAATTTTGGGTTACAAAATATGTTCTAACACAGAAGATCAGAGCTTGAATTTTCCTTCTTTTTCTGAAGGGTTAGATCAACAATAAATAATTAATTTCTATGTTGATGTGGAGAAGAAGGTGAACAATATGGAGTTGAATTTGAAGAGGATTCACAAGTACCTGAAGTTAACTCAAAACTTCGACATCATGAGCCTCAAGTGCTAAACTCAAAACCGACATGGGCATGATAAGTTACTTTCTCAATTTTTGCAACATCCAAGGGAGATCATAAGCAAAACAAGAGTTGAAGATTGAAAAAATTCTATTAGGCTAAGTAGGCACTCACAAATTTTTATTGCATCTGAATACATGGAGCTTTTGGTTGACACTGAAAGAAATAAGGAGGAGAAAGCAAAACTGAATTTAAAGAAAAATGAAATGGCTCAAGAAAAAAAGGTTGTTACACTTACAGAAAAAGAAAAAAATGCAAGAGAATATTGAAAGAGAAAGGGAGAAGTGGGCTAGGGAGCAAGAAAAAGAGATTGAGATGTCACCGAAACAGAAAAGGGAAGATTAAGAGAAGAGGGGAGAGATCTTGAAAACCAATTAAGGGATTATGAAAAGAAGACGCACATAAGATATCCAATAGAGCATGAGAATTAAAAGGATTTTTCAATATTTGGTTAATATTCAAATCCTAGGCTACACTTAAATTGGAACACCTGCATCGCTTCTTAATAGCTCTTATGCAATTCCCTCTCGGTATGTATTACCTCATTTACTCCACCAAAGCTCCGACAATCCTAGTAACTCCTTTCCAATGCCACCATGGATACAAGCATTGATAGAGAAACCAAATCCTTTAACAACAAAGGGACTGAATTCCTTTTCGACAGGGAAGTTGAATCATTTGTCATCGGGGAAAGAAAATCGAACATCAACAGGGAAACCGAGTCCAACATCAATAATATCATAGGCCAATACTACCTACAATTACTCATAATTAAATGTTTCCACCATATATAATGTTAGTTTTTTTTGTTCCATACACCGTTCCACTCACAAATGCAAAAGACTTCGAGTTTATTGAATTCCATATATATTAGATTACTAAACAAATTAGAAAATTGTGAAACCCAATACATACTAGGAAAGATGAGCTAATAATGGATCCTGCGTAACTTTTATCCTATGACAATGAAACCCCTGTCACAAAGGATATTTTTGGATACTTGGCTAATCCGAATGCCACGGCAATCAAAAAAATGTAGAAAAAAATATTGATTTGGCCGTGGCATGAAGACTTTGAGTAGATGAGAAATTGAGAGCTATAATCTGAAATTTTATAGCGTAAAAACCCTCAAAATGACAACCTGTCTGACATCTTCTTGATTTCTAATTGGAATGTATAATTTTGTTATGCTGATAGTCGTTCCCTTATATATATTATTCATATATTTATTTCACATATCAATTAATGTTATTTTTTACATTTTTAATAAAATACATTGAGAATATTTTTACATATATTTAATTAGTTTGAATATATATTGGTATAGTTTGTATATAAATGTATACGAAAAATGATGGTCTAACATAAAATATGCAAGTCGTATGTGACATTTTTTTCAAATATTTGTAAGTATTTTACGGTTAAAACCATGACAGATGTTTAAATGGACATCAAATTTAACCCAAGGGACACAAATTTATCTTTGTGTTCATGGACGATTTAACCCATTATGGCATTGGTTATGGGACGACTATTAGCGACAGCTCCATTTGGCGCAATTCTCGTTACATCCCTTTTTTTGATAATGTGAGGGTAAAACTTTGAACTCAATGCAACTATCCTAAAATTATTAAATGGCACTTTGACTTCTATTAATAATTTTCTTCTACACGCAGAACAACTACCAGCTCAGTCGGTGCCAAATATGATTTATTTGTCGTTTTCATGACTTCAACACTAATTTTTGAATAACATACTCATTTTTCTTTTAGACATATTTATGTATTTTTTTAATGTGTTAAAAACACATTTTTATATATATTATTCATATATTTCCTTTTCATTTGATAATGTGAGGGAAAAAACTTGAACTCAATGTAACTATCCTAAAATTATCAAATGACACTTCAACTTTTATTAATGATTTCCTTCTTTGTAAGAACCCCTTGGTAGAATATCTAGAAAAACACCCAGATTTTTTATCGTAAAATTTAATTCCTCCATTACCATATGTAGCCAGTTCCTTCCTCCGTATGAATTTCACATATAATTGGCCCTACCCTTCAAGGACGAGAATGAAATCCTAGTTCTTAACTTAAACTATCCTCATGTAGAAACCAAAGGGAACTAACTAATGCTTGTTTAATGAAGGGAAAGTACAATAATAAAATTACATCATCTATTTGCAATTAGATAAGTATTAATTTCTTATATAAGAATTAGATTACAAAGGGTCACACCCGATGTATCCTAATTCACTAAGCATAGAGCTGCATAACCCCAACATATGAATGTAATGGCATAGGAGCTAAATTATTACCCATTTCCACTCCTTTGAGCAATAAAGATAAACTAATGATACAAAGATTTTTTGTCTCAACTTTGTACATAATAGTTTTCAATTACACTACATTGACTCTTATGCAACTTATTCTCAACATGATTCCTATTTTATTTTTTTTATAATACAAGTGATTAAAAATAAGAAACAACATATTTGCATGAGAGAAGACTGATATGGTAGAACATAAGGATAATTCTCAATGTGAGCACCATCAAGATAACATCAGAGATCATGTTGAGTTTGCATTAATGAAGCGAACAGAGAGGGAGAGCATCATCATAGTGTTTTTCCTCCAACCAAAGAGGACAGTTTCAAGTTCCCCCACACAACTCTCGTATCCCGATAGTGGCCCTACCCTTAATGGAATGGTAGATATCCAAAATAATCAACCAAAATAGCAGTGTTCCATGTATATAAATCCCTATTGTTCTATAATAGACCTAACCAGGTCATGATGTTATACCGAAGGTATGGTGAACATGGAAAAGAATAATTACATTCTTATTTTAATACTAAATATTAATTGCTTATGGCCATAAGACTTGAATTCCAAAGGGTTACCCCCGATGTATCCTAACTCGTATACGAGGCATGCTTGGTAATTTTAAACATTGATTCAATTTTTGGTAACCCCAGCAAAAATACTGATACCCATTCCTACTAAGTCATGATTGAAGACTAAACTAATTCCCTGATCCTGAAAGAGACATCTAGATTCATTTTTCACTATACATTAACTCTTTGGCTAATATGAACCTTGTCATCCATCAAATATGACAAGAATAATTTTGACAAGAATTGATCTCTATGAATAACTAATAAAACAATTAATATTATTCAACCAAATAATTAAATCAAATCAGATGTATTCCTAATATGCATATTTTAATCGATATTACCAATAACATTATGATACTCCAACGTTGAATAACTTGTAGCAATTACTAACCCATAACACTAAATCGCTGAAATAATCTCATAAACATTTACTTAAAACCATTTTAATCATAATATGCTTATTTATGGGATTACGGTTATTCCAAAGATTAGTCTTGAATAAAACTTCAACTTCTATAAGTTTTTTTTTTAAAATATACATTTTCTTGCGTTTGTTTGTTTTAAATTAGCTTATTATTGTCCCTTACGAATGAATATGAACTTCACTTTCAATTAGTATTAGATAATCACTTACCATATCTTAACGTGGCCTAACGAATTAGTTTGTTTTGGCAAACTTTAATTAAATGAAAATGTCATATTAACACTATCCAATATTCTGATATTAATTAGGAAGTGAGGGCTGCCCATCAAAGTTCTGCAAGTGACTCATTATGGTGCAAACTGTTGCTTTGGAATTGTTCTACAGTCCATTATATTTATTTATAAATCCCTATAACCAACTGCATTATAATGTGTACGGATTTATGAATTGAGATAAATAATTAGTAGCTTCTATAACGGCCTTTACACTACCATTGACCTGAGCAAGGATGAGCCTATAATTTGGTTACGTGGATCAATTGAATAAAATAATTTGACATTGACTATTAGAGCAGTTAAATTACTATTCAAATTTATTGTATTTTAAAGTAAATGTTCTATAATTTTAAACAAGGTATGCTTAATTATTTCTCAGACCTATTACAACTGGAAGTATCTGCAAAGAACAAACTAATTTTTTGTACATTCAAAAATCATATGCAAAAAAGTTCCCAATACTTTACAGGATGAACTCCTATGACCCAGAGTACCATATCAAAAAACCTAAGTGTGGTTTTTTGGATCAGCACAGATTCCTTCTTTTATTTATTTATATAATAGTATATGCATAGCTATATAGCTGGACCGTATATATTTCAACTATGGAAGATTTATTCACAAAACTACAATGTATTTGGATTGTTTTAATATTGGTTGGAGGATGCCTTACCATAAATACGGTAATTGGAATCATAGTCATCCTTCTCATTGTTTAAAAAGGGTTCATGAAAATAATCCCCAGAAGTCACAGTCTAACGAGGAGAATGGGTACAGAATAAATGTAGCACAATTTATGGTATTTTTACCAAAATTGTTGATAATTACAATGATAGCTAAGCGTCCTAAAATCATCTATATCTCCATTGTCTAGTTTAATTTTTTCCCTCCTAAATGCTATTGTACCAATACACTACCAATACTCCTCACAACTGGATAGCTATGCTATCCCAGAAACTTCTTCTACCTCCCATATTTACTGCTCCCAAAAGCCAAATAAGGAATACCTGAGTTGAAGTCTTTGAATCTTATAGGGCTGCTGAGGATAAGTTTGTCTATACCTCGTAGTCAAAAGAATGCTTATATTTGCAAAATGACAAGAAATGAAATGAAATGAAAGATTTTAATGACGTTCCTTATTGAGTTCCCTTATTTATAGAGTCTGATGGATATTTCTACAGTTGTTAAACAGTAAGGTAATCCTTATTTCATTACTCTTTTGGGAGTATATCCGCTCTTCGGCTGTGAATACGTTGAAGATAAAGCTCCATCTTTTTTAATGAACTCTCGAGAGAACATTTAAATTGTGCATACATATTAATTGAAAGGGCACACCTTCCAACACTCTTAGTGAGTCTAGCAACAATTCTTTCTTTTTAATATATTTCTTTTCTTTTATTGCTCTACTCAATAGTTAATGTAAGAAATTTTTACATGATGGCAATCCATATGTCTTTGTCAAATAAATTCTTTCTTTCATTTTATTAGTAGTGACATTATTTTTTTATTGACATTAAATTTTCTAATAATATTATCCAAATTTTGGAAAATACCATTAGAAAGGAAGAATGCATTTTAAAATAACTATATACATGTGTATTGATTTATTTTTATTTATAGTTAATAATATACAACTAAATTTATATTATAAATAAAAGTCATATTATTAAATGCACAATTTAGAGGAGATGGTTAGTTCAAAAATTTAAAAGTACATTATGGTTTAAAACATGGAACATACAATGCAATTTTAAATTGTATGTGTGGGTGGAACCTATAACAGACCCAAGTCAAGATGGAGACTCAAATTCTAACAAGGTCACCTAAGTGCTCTTTGGTATTGTCGCACGCTAAGAAAGAACAAAGTGTCATAATAAGAGAATTCGTAAAATGACACAAAAAGACTTACCTTATTCCCAGGTGGTATACTATGCCAAGTTGTTAAGGTTTAGGGGTACACATTTCCCTCTCTCTTTTGGTAACATAAATTTGTATCTACTCTCCTCTCTTTGATGATGTTCTCCCTCCAGTCCAAGGGAAATATATTCATGCAACCAACTCATAACAATAACACACAAGTAGTTAACCAGATCATGATATAAATATCGACATGATATAATAGAAATGAAGTGCTAATCATATTATTGTCAATGATAATATTTATCCCAAATTTCATTTAAATAAACAAAATTAAACACTCTAACATAATAATTCACAACTCCATATAATCAATCACATATGTCAATTATTACATCAAAAGTTTGAATACTACAAAGAAGGATGTGACATCCCTCCCCCTTTGGAAAATGTATCAACCCGACGGCTACTAAAATCATTAACCTAAACAAATAAATGTGGAAAAGTCTTGAAGACTTCATCATAGTCTTCCCATGTTGCACACTCTTCAGAGTATTGGTCCCATTGGACCTTACATTAGAGAGACTTCCCTATTTCGCAAGTTGATTTTGCAAGTATCAATTACCTAAAGGGGTTCTACCAGAACCACCCCTGGATCATGAACCTAGCAATAATCTCCAATCAATTACATGTGACATATCTAGCATGATATTGTCTTTCGCAAAGATGCATGAAATAACATTATGGAGTCGAGCCTAGAGATGGAGGTAAAGCAAGCTTGTATGTTACTGGATTCACAACATCTAGAACATCAAAGGGTCCTACATAACGTGGAGCAAGTTTGGATGCCTTACCAAACTTGATAGAAATTATTATTGAGTTTGACTCTCAGGAAAACCTTGTCTCCTACTTCAAAAGTTTTTAGGGTTCTTTTTCTATCTGCATAACTTTTTTGTCTATTTGCAGCTTCGAACAATTTCTTTCTAATTAGCTTTGCATGCTCCTCCATTTCTTGAAGAATTTCAAGACCAATCACAACATGATCTTCTTTCTTGTCCCAACTGATAGGTGTGTGACACTTCTTGTCCATAAAGTGCTCTCAAACAGTGCCATACCAAGAGTGGAATGGTTAGAGTTATTGTCAGAAAACTCTAGTAAAGGTAAGTACTCCTCCCACTTGTATTGTTCGTTCCATACAGTACATGCGAAGCATGTCTTCCAATACTTGATTAACTTTCTTTGTTTGTCTATCGGTTTCAAGGTGATACGTTGAACTAAAGTTGAGCTTTGTTCTTAAAGATGCATGCAAGGTCTACCAGAACCTTGACATCATGCAAAGTGTCTCGATCTGAAATTATCTTTTCAAGTAATCTCCATGTAGCCTGAATATCTCCTGTATGCAAACCTCCTTGCTAAAATTGGTGAATCATTCTTCAAATTCCTAGGGATGAAATGTGCAACCTTGGTAAGTTTGCCAAAAACTACCAATATCACATCATACTTATTTCTTGGACATCAGAAGCCCTTGAACAAAATCCATAGTAATAACTTGCTCATTTCCAATCGAGCGCATCAGGGGGATAAAGTAGCTTTGTTGGATGCACATGCTCAGCTTTAACTCGTTGACATCTTCAAACACCTTGTTACAAAGCTAGTAACATCTCTGCTTAAGCTCGGGCCAAACATACAACTGCTTTATATCAACCATCATCTTGGTCACCCCAGAGATGACCCGAGTAGGGAGCACAATGTGCTTCCTCCAAAACTATGACTTCGCAAATCACCATGATTCAAGAAATATAAATTTTTACATGTGAATCTTAAGAGACCATCTCCGTCAATCAGATAGCCCTCATACCTATGATCTTGACTATCAGGCTCAACGCACAACCTTGACTTGTTTATAAAAATCATCAAATGGTAGTTGATCTATTACTTGTTGTTTAAAAGTGGTTCTCACATGTGGCCATGGCAACTATATAGTGATGACGGCTAAGGGCATCTGCAACTCTATTTTCCTTCCCCTTTATGTAGCTAATTTTCAAATTCATACTCACTTCAAAATTCCAACCAACGTCATTGGCGAGCATTTAGGGTTGGTTGGCTAAAGATATACTTGAGCCCTAAGTGATCAATATTGAGCTCAAATGGCTTTCCAATAAGGAAATGCCTCCACATTCACAATGACATGGACAATTGTAGGAAGCTCCAAATCATGTGGTGCATAATTCAACTCTCTTTGTTTGATTTTTCGAGACTCATATGCCACCACGTGTTTGTCTTGCATCAAAACACCCCCAAAACCTTCACCAGATGCATCTATGGTGACAGTGAAATTACCATTTGGATCCGGTACCTTTAGGATACGGGTGTTGATGTCAACTTTTCCTTCTAAACTTGGAAAGCCTTTTCACAACTTTCGGTCCATACATACTTTTTACCCTTCTTCTGCAAGGATGTGATTGGACTCCCTATCTTAGAGAATCCTTCAACAAACTTTTTGCAATATCCTGCCAAGCCCATAAAACATCGAACTTGATGCACATTCTTTGGGGAATGTCAGTCCATGGTAGATTGTACCTTAGCTGGATCAAGTGATATACCTTCCGCTGAGATAATGTGGCCTAGATTGTTTACTTTTTTGTTGGAAGAAAGAACATTTTGACAATCTTCCCATAAAGCTTGTGTTGCCTTAACCTTTCCAATACTAATCTCAAATGCCCAATGTGTTCTTCTTCGTTCTTTGAATATATCATAATATCATCCAAAAAAACTAACACAAAGTTATCTAGATAATCCTTGAAGATACTATTCATAAGATTCATGAATGTTGTTGGAGCATTCGTGAGTCCAAAATAAAGTACAGTGAACTTGTAATGCCCATAACGAGTCTAAAAAGTTTTTTTTTGGAATGTCTTCCTCACACATTCTGAGTTTATGGTAACTTGATCTCAAATCAATTTTTGAAAAAAATAATTGCCCCTCGCATTTGGTCAAATAGATCATCTATGTGTGGCAAGGGGCATCTATTTTTCATAGTAGCTTTATTCAACATCCTGTAGTATATGTAAAGCCTAAAATTTCCATCCTTCTTCTTGTTGAAAAATCACTGGTGCACCCCAAGGGGATACACTGGGACGAATCAAACCCTTAGATAACAATTCTTGCAATTGTGCCTTTAACTCAAACAACTCAGTTGTTGTTATTCGATAAGGTGCCTTGGAACATGGTTCTAATCCTAGCACAATATCAATGGAGAAATAAAATTCCCTACAAGGTGGAAGTCCTGGTAACTCATCAGGGAAAACATCACTAAAGTCTTGTAGGAAAGGGTAATCATCAAGATTTGGTCCTTTTGCAGTTTATATATCATTGATATGGACTAAAAGAATTACACACCTCTTCCTCTTGGATTTCTCTAACTACATTGTTGAAATTTTCCTTCGAATCACTTCTCTTTTGATTCCATGGATATGCACAGGGTAACCCCTGTCATCAAAACAAGAAATTTCTTTGGAAAAACAATCAACTTTTTCATGGTGTTTCCATAACCAGTTAACTCCTAGGATAACATCATAAGATCCTGACGATGTAACATATAAGTTAACTGTAGTCACAAATTCTATAAGTTTTAACTCAGGCTTAAAAATACATTTCTCTACCTTTATCTCTGCTCAGTTCCCATACTGAACTGACCAATATTTTTCCATATATCCATATTTTCTATAATTTTTACCAGGGATAATTTTAGCGGCGAATATTCGTAATATGGTGAAAATTTCATTTTAGAAAAATTTGAAAAGGTGAATTATTTGGAGTGGGTCGGTGTCTTGTTCCTCCTAAAATATATAGTATATTTTTTTGGGGGGGTCGGCTTCACCTTCATTTGAAAACATCTCCTATAAAAACCTAGGTGATTCACCGGGTAGTATACCTCAAGTAGCTTACCAAATTACCAATACTGTGAAATTTGAACTCGCATACCCTTAAGCACCAGAGATTCAGATTACTGTTAGCCTGTGATTGTTGACGCGTGACAAATGCAGTGTTGACGCGCGACAAGGACATTGTTGACGCACGACAAGAGCTGTACTGGCGCGCGACAGAGGAAGTGTTAACGCGCGACAGAGGAAGTGTTCACGTGCGATAGAGGAAGTGTTCACGCGTGACACAGGAAGTGTTGACTCATGACAGAGGAAGTGTTGACATGCGACTTGGGCGGTGTTGACGCGCGACAATATATTCAGACAGTGGATGCGCGACAGGAAAAAGGTTGTTGACAAGCGACAAGTGCAGAGTTGACACGTGACAAAGACCTCAGACAGTGGACGCGCAACAAGACCTCAGACACTGGACAGTCGCTACTTGGTTCTTTTGCTGACGCAAGACTCTTTTCATAATAATGGAAGGTGCTAGCTCAAAGAATACAAATAACCTAAAAGTAAGTAAGAAATCTCAGAAATCACTCTTCAAGTATTTTGAAAACTCTACGGATACAGATATTGTAAATACCAATCATATAGATGCCACCACAAAGAATCAGAATACTGACTATGTGGAAGGTATTATTGAGGTGGACATGCATTCTGCACAGTATCAAAGTCAAACAAATGAAACCTACGATAATATGCCAGATCTTGAAGATATTGTTCCTGTTGGGGTGCAACCAAAAGTGTAGCTAGATATCATAAATACAAACACTCAGCAAAATGGAAGACAGAAATCAAAATCAAACTCCGGTCCAAGAAAGAGGAAACCAGGTGATTGTGATATTGCTCAAAATTCTACTCAAAAAAGTAAAGCATTGAAAACGAACAAGAATATGTGGACCATTGGTAGGACATACAAGTTTGATTGGGCAGCTAAATTTCTGTTTATTGAACCTGTACAATCATCTAATTCTGAAGAAATCCCATCTGAATGTACATGTACAATATGTACGTGGAAATTGGGAAAGCAAAAAAAAATGCAACTGAAGCTGGACACTATAGAAAAACATTGTGGAAAACAATATTTAACTGTAACAGGGGCGGATGGCCAGAAAATCAAAACACACAGGTGGAAAACTAAAAAAGAATGCATGCATGTTAGATACGTAGCGGAATATGAGGCAGAGCAGAAAAAACACAGACATCTGTTGGAAAAGGGAGGAATGATCACATCACATATCGGTAAGATGAAAGAAACAAATCTACATGCAAAATTCATACAATTCTCTACTCTTTTTCAAATACTAAAAAAAGGAAGAGCGATTTCAGATTTCCTCGATTTCAAAGTTTTGTATCAATTTAACGGAATGTTGAATGTACCTCAGTCTCATTGGTCTAAAAGTAGTGGATGGGAAATGGCAAAATGCCTCTCGATGATAGAGAAGGAAGATTTGAAAGAGAATGTAAAAAAAGAAAACTTTATCTCTCTTTCAATTGATGAAGTGACAGCATTCGACAACACCGCATGGGTATGTCTCCACATCTATACTTTAGAAAATCATATAAGGACACCTCATCTGTTGGGTGTTATGAAAATGGTTGAAAACTGCAATGCTAAAAACCTATATAAAATAGTTGTTTCTCATTTGAAAGATGTTGTTGGAATGACTGATTATGAAATTGCTACGAAGTTGGTATGTGTTGGAGCAGATGGTGCATCTGTCATGCAGGGTCACCGAACAGGGCTCTATGTTAGATTACAAACAACAGTGGCCCCATATATGCTACCAATTCATTGTATGGCTCACAGAATGAATTTAGCATATAAAATGGTAAGCAACCACGAAAATGTTGCTAAATTAGAAGACCTTATAAGAGAACTTCATGCCTATATGTCAAGCAGCCCAAAGCATTTTCTCGAGTTCCAAAAATTTGCAATTGGAATTACAGATGGCAAAAAACTTCTGAAGGATGTGGAGACTAGATGGATCTCTTTGTATGAACCTGCATGCAGAGTTCGTGAGGAGTATCCTTCATTAGTTGGTTTCATGCACAAATACTGTCATGAAGTTGATAGGGCAAGGGACTTGTTGTTCCGTTTAACTGATTTGGAGACATTGCTTACATTGGTTGGTATTCTTCCAATGTTAAAGGAGATCAATACACTGATGAAGCATGCACAGGGTAGATTAATCTATATTGTGGATTTTATACGGATGAGAAAAATGGTATGTCAAAGTCTTGATATATTGTACTGTTCCCAGGATAGTTTTGATGCACCTTTTTTTGAAAATTGGAAAGATTTATTAGATCTTAAAAAACCTAACACCTTTTTGAGATTTAATATCCACGATCACCTCTACATCACTATTAATGGGAGGGAAATACCAATGCACATTTTGCAAAAACGTCAAGATATTACAGGATCAGAACGAGAAGATGTTCCCGTGACACGTAATTTGTTTGAGTCTGTTATAGTTGAAACAAGAATAAAGCTTAAAAAAAATTCAGAAACCTTGTCATCAGAAATTAGGGAACGTTTCTGTAAAGATAAAATTCTGGAAGCCATGGGTGTGATGAATCCTAATTTTTGGAATACTGAAGGTTGTCGTGCAGACTTTTTCAGAAAGCATTTCCATAAATCAATGGGTACAATAATGGAACAATTTACAAAGACGTCAGAGCTCAAGGGTATGGAAATCAAAGGTATACTGAATACTGATTTATTAAAGTTTCAGTCAACAAATTTTGCAACAACAATGAGGAACCAATATAAGAATTTAGATCAACCTTCTGAAAGTGGTGCTATTACAAGGCTGTGGTGAGGAATCTATCAAAGTTCTATCTTACAAGAAGATATCAGTGAATATTTCAGATTATATGAGTTATTCCAAACAATGATTTTGGGGTCTGTGGAGCATGAAAGG
Source organism: Taxus chinensis (assembly GCA_019776745.2). NCBI lineage: Eukaryota > Viridiplantae > Streptophyta > Pinopsida > Cupressales > Taxaceae > Taxus > Taxus chinensis. The sequence goes on along the minus strand of CM034153.1, from coordinate 699,111,491 downwards.
GTTTTCATTGCATTGTCATTTATAAAATCAAAACTGAGAAACAGGTTGGATAAAAATCTGGAAAGTTGCATGAGGTGTTATGTTTCTCGATACTCCATCGAAACCTTTCTGTTCGACAGAGCAATTGCGCACTGGAATTCCCTTTGCGAAAGAAGAGGTGTGAATAATACAGCTGCAAGTACAAATATTCCCAGCCTTGAGAGTGTAATTGGCTCTTCGTCACATTCTACAGAAGACAACATCGAGTTTGATGAAGTTGTTGATAATGGATTGTTTCAACTTTAAATAGGTATCTTCTTTATCTATCTTTTATCTTTATCATTAAAGATGTTACAGGTCTATATACTAAAAATGCCAGGCAATTCACCCATCTATCTACTAATCCATTTCTCATGTTGGGTTTTTTTAAAACACAGATCTAGCTCATTACCAGTGGCAGTGATGATTTCAACTTTAAGGAGGTATCTTTTTCCCCTTAATCTTATTGTTTGTTACTATTCATTTTTTTCAGCTCTGGTTATCATTAAAGATGTTACAGGTCTATGTATTTACATTTAGTTAAATACAATCTTTTTATTTTTTGAAAACGTGGGTTGACATCCGTCCGAGGAAGCTGTTACTTCTCGGGACTGACAATGTCAGGCAACTCACCCATCTATCTACTAATCCATTTTTTGTGTTGAATTTTTTTAAGACAAAGATCTAGCACATTACCGGTGATGATTTCAATTTTAAATAGGTATCTTCTTCAACATAATCTTATTGTTCGTTACTTTACATTTTTTCAGCTCTTGTTATCATTAAAGATGTTACAGGTCTAATTCTATATATTTACATTTATTTAAAGATATTGTTGGTCTATATATTTAAAGATGTTGCTGGCACTTCTCAGGACTGATAATGTCAAGAAACTCACCCCTCTATCTACAATGTCAGGTAAAACAAAGATCTAACACGTTACCCTTGATGATTTCATAGCAATCTAATACACAAGAGGTAAGCTAAACCCTATCATATTTGCAATTATGTTTAATTTCTTACCAGTGATGATTCTTTCTTGATTTCTGGGATAGACAATACATTATACGATTTTAAATATAAGTCCACATAAAATTCCTCATCATCCATATATATCATATCATCACCATATCATTATCATATCCTAACTCCTGACACTACAATTATTATTAACACAATTATTTATCTAATTTAAATTTATTAAAACAATTCCATAAAATAATCATCATATCATCCATTCGTAATCATCTATATCCATTTTAATCATTAATGTCATCTATATCCATTATAACACATTCCATTTATTTATCATCTATATCCATTCTAATGACATTATGATCATATCGTTACAAGTATATAGAATAATTATCTTAAAACAAGTTCAAAAGTCTAGAGAAGAAGAATTACTGTGCTTGATGATAAATCTACATCCACATTAAATTGATCATCGTCCATATATATCATATCATTATCGTCATTCATCATCTTTCATCATCATCTATCATTAATTATCAATTATCATCATTCATCATCTACGTCCACATACAATTCATGACAATGCAAGTAAACAAGAAACATACATATAATTCATGATAATCACCATCTAATGCAATTAAAATTAAAGATTGTATATAAATCCATATAATTAAATTCAAATACCATAGTACATACTCAATAGTAGAAGTTTTCAAATTCAATATTTAAAGTTTCCTCAATAATAAAAGTTTCTAGTTTTCAAAACCCTCTTTTTCTTTATCCAATTCTACTCCTCTACTCTCTTCCCCAACGGCTTCTTCCACTGTGGTTGTACCTCTTTCCCCAACACCAGAAATAACCCCTGAACTTATAAGATCTTCTGCAGCACTATCCAGATTTTTTAAAATTCTTTCTTCTTGATTTTTCGCATCTCCATGCGACAGCAAATTTGGATCAGCTGCAGCGTATAAACTATCCCGTTGCCAATAATTTTCATAACGACTAATAATCTCATTGATAAGAACCTTAGCCCTTCTCTCCCATTCTATAAGTTGATTGATATGAGGAAGAATAAACTCACTGACATGGGATTAACAATCATAACCAATTAAGTTCTCGAAAGGAAAAGGTGGCAACTGTTAACTTGTTAGTGTTGAAATGAATATCATTTTAATTCAAATTTCATTTCACGTTCTCCCCTGGCCTACTACGTCAAATTGTCTCAGCCAGTTTTTTCTGGCCTCTATCTTCTTCCTGCTGAAGGCCAGCTCAATTACATCTCCATATTTCTCATCAACCCACACAAAATCTTTTTTGTGCTTGTCCAGATCTATGAAATACTCCTTGCCCTCTTTAGAAGTACTTGTGCCCAAACCCTGTATGGTCCAAGCAACAAGTGATACCTAATCAACAAGTGAACAAAACCAGAACTTAAAAACATATAAAGAGAAAACAAACTAGCATTACTTTGTAGTACTTTATGGTCCAACCAATTATCAATCCACTCAATGATCCTCTCCAAGCTTCATACTCAGGAATGGTGTAAAAAGATAACACATTTCCATTTTTGTGAGTTGCCTACATCAACATGTGCCAAAATTAGACATGGAGATACATAACCTCTGGAGGCTTAAAAACAAATATAAAGAGTCTCAATACACTCAACCAAATACAGGGGGAACATTTACCCTGACAATAGGAGTGATAAATTCCACAACAAATGAAGGAATTTTAAGTAGTGATGGCCAGTTATGGTGTATGAAATTGATCAGCAATCCTTTGATGTGGGAACCATCATGGTCCTTTAAGAGACAAAGGACAAGTCAAAAAGGATCTCACTAGAAAGGATGTGTCAGAATTAAGCAGAAACTAAACAGCGCTAGACAAAGATCATGTACCTGGTCTGTCATTATCATCAGATGGCCATATCTTAAAGATTTAATGCTGTCATATATTTTATCTTCCTGTAGACCAAGGATTTTTTTTATATTTACTATCTCTTTATTCTCCATTTGTTGGTGAGTGGTAGCTTCCCTGACATTGAGCAGCTTACCTCTGAGAGGAAACACGCCATAATAATCTTGACCAACAACAGATATTCCTGCCACCTGATAGGATAAAGATAACTAAAATAACAAAAAATTAAATTGGAAAGTGATGTCGAAACATGTCACAATACTACCAAATTCAGTATTCACATTTCCCTGATTCAAGGCACAAACACTTACAGCAAGAGCCTTGGCTGAGTCACCCTCCGTTAATATTAAAGTACATTGATCAGAATTCTTCCCCCCTGCTTGATTTGCATCATCAAGTTTGGGAACATCAATTAATTTCCCCTTCTTGGTTCCATCAGTTTTCTTAAGATCTTTTTTTTGTTTAAACTCTGCCCACGCCAGTATACTTTCAAGTACACACTTTTCCACTGCACTCATCAGGTCAAACAAAGTTACAAAGCTCATCTTAGACCCTAGCATTGTAAAAATTACATGTACTCAGAAATGCTACATCTTAGACACCACGCCTGGATTTATTGACATGGGCTGCAAATGCGAAACAGTGAAAATTACTATAAATTTATAACAGCAAATTGTATCAGAATAAAAAACAGAATAAAAAATATGAATTAAAACAAATTATACTTACAATCAACATGGAAACTGAACATTGATTCGAGAAATTTCTTGTCTTCTTCCACGAGTGTTGCCTTGGTTGTAACAATTGGTAAATTTTTGAACGGAAGGCCCGTAAACCGATGGATGTCATTTGCTTCGATACTGAATTGGAACATTCGGCCATCGTTCAGAGTCACATAAAAAATGCCATCCTCTGAATTGTAGGATGACAGAAGGTAATTCAAAATATCTGGATCTGTTTCGAAATGGGGCATATTAACGAGCCCTGTAAATTCACACGCATCCATCAAATCTTTATATTCTGAAGACATCTTTAAAATAGTATGGATGTGAGGGCATAAGGGATTCCTGTAGTTGATCTTGGAAATCGATTGAATTGGATTCTCAAGAGCGGGAAGGTGAAAATGAGAAAATGACCGGTTGAAGAGTATTTATAGGCTAAATCAGGCGTCAATGGGTTCAATTAACGCGCGTCAAAGGTCTTAGCTGACGCACGACAATAGTCCTAGCTGTCGTCGTGTCAATAGGATCCAGAGACGCGCGTCAATAACAGCCAGCGACACGCGTCAATAGGAGCCCGTGACGTGCGTCAATAAGGGACAGTGACGCGCGTCAATTGGAGCCAATGATCGCGTCAATAGGAGCTAGTGATGTGCGTCAGTAGGAGCCAGTGACGTGCGTCAATAGGAGCTTGACGCGCGCCAATAGAAGCCAGTGACGCGCGTCAAAGGTCTTGACGCCATTGACGTGCGTCAATAGTTTTTTTGCCGTCTTGCTGTCACATGTCACATTCTATAGGACAACCGAGTGACGCATGTCAATAAAAGTAAGTGACGCGATCATCAATAGGAGCCAGTGAAATATTTGGGATGCGTATTAATGTACAATTTACTCAAAATCGTAGTTAACAACGCGTCAAACAGGACAAGCATGTAGTGACATGATTACATTAATGAAAGCTTAAAGTAAATACATAACACAAATTTACCGAGAGTATCATGAGTACAAATTTTATTAAGATGTTATGGCTTGAATTCTTCATAGTAATAAAAACTCTCTTCCAATAGATTGATCACTAATGACTAGCGCGTCATATTTTATAAAAACAAGTGAGGCTATTATTAAGCGTGGAAGAGATAATCAAGTCAATAAATTGGTTCATACTCTGTCCCTATTAATATATGTGGATAAATGTACACTAATGGGTGAATTATCCAAATACTAAAATACAATAATATCCAAGTGCACCTTAATCAATAGTGTATGGTTATTTAAATACAGTGACATGCCCCCTTAATATGTACAATAAAGGAATGAAGGATGAACACTGAACGTCCCATTAATGAAAATTGCCAGTGACTCCGTCAATAGTTTCCAAGATGAAAAAATTGCCTCAAGCAAGGGATTTAGGAAGTTGTCTAAAACCAAATTGAGTCTTGCGATAGTTAACTACCAAAGATGATGCATTTTTAATCAATGTTTTTTAGATGTCTTGTGATATATCATATTGTAATAGATGTGGATGACCCTCTAATTATTTTTCACATTTCCAATAAACTAGCCCCTTATACTTACAATAGTCATCTTTTCAAATTCACACATTACCTTAGTCAACTTATATTTTATTGATTAAGAATTAATTTTCATAAGTCACCATATACATGAGTTATCCAATTTTGATTATATCTATCTTCTTACCCTTATCACATATCTCTATCCCTTAATTAAATACAAGCCCAACAATGTTACCAAGTTTTGAGGATAAAATTAGGGCTCCATCTTCATTTACACTTTTCTAACCTCTACTCTTCAATGACACTTGGAGAACTACAAGTAGTTTAATCCTGTTTTGGTGTATTTGGTGCATAATTTCTAGCACTCATAGGTATCGAAGGGGGAATGATGAGGTAAATCTAAAGTATATAATTAGAAACACTTTTTTAGGATAATAGGTCTAAAATACAAAGAGATGATATTTATAGTTGTAGAAGAGTCGTTGAAAATATTCATACACATATCCTAGATCAATAAACACATGTGAAGCATGTGTTAGATATAGATTAGATATCTTAGTTTCAAAGGACACATTCAGTAGCCTTATGACACATTCATCAAGAAAACTTGTTCTAAAATAGAGGAACATTTCCTGTGATTTTAGGATCCCAAATCTCAAAGGAAAATTTATGACACTCTGCACAACATCCTTATCCAGTTTCAAATCAATGTTATACCCCTACATTGGTAGAACAATGAATTATTTTTAACCCTAATCCTAATTTAAGCTATATACTTTCTGGAATTAGTGTTGATAGAATATTATATCCTTACACAATTTAGGACTTTTGTTTCTATATTTGATGTTTTCAATAATCTTATATACACATATTGCACATATCATAATTGAATTACCAGTGGCTTAATGTTGACTTTACAACTTTAAGATAGGTATCTTTTTCCCCTTCATCTTATTGTTTGTTACTATTCATTTTTTTCAGCTCTGGTTATCATTAAAGATGTTACAGGTCTATGTATTTACATTTAGTTAAATATAATCTTTTTATTTTTTGAAAACGTGGGTTGACATCCATCTAAGGAAGCTGTTACTTCTCGGGACTGACAATGTCAGGAAACTCACCCATCTATCTACTAATCCATTTTTTGTGTTGAATTTTTTTAAGACAAAGATCTAGCACATTACCGGTGATGATTTCAATTTTAAATAGGTATCTTCTTCAACATAATCTTATTGTTTGTTACTTTACATTTTTTCAGCTCTTGTTATCATTAAAGATGTTACAGGTCTAATTCTATATATTTACATTTATTTAAAGATATTGTTGGTCTATATATTTAAAGATGTTGCTGGCACTTCTCAGGACTGACAATGTCAGGCAACTCACCCCTCTATCTACAATGTCAGGTAAAACAAACCTTATCATATACGCAAGATTTCACAGCAATCTAATACGCTTACCCTTGATGATTGCATAGCACGTTACCCTTGATGATTTCACAACAATCTAATACGCAAGAGGTAAGCTAAACCCTATCATATTTGCAATTATGTTTAATTTCTTACCAGTGATGATTCTTTCTTGATTTCTTAGAATTATATTTAATTTATTTTTTATATGTGCAAAATCCTTTGATATATTTTTTTAACTGTGGGATAAACAATACATTATACAATTTTAAATATAAGTCCACATAAAATTCCTCATCATCCATATATATCATATCATCACCATATCATTATCATATCCTGACTCCTGACACTACAATTATTATTAACACAATTATTTATCTAATTTAAATTTATTAAAACAATTCCAGTTTTTTTAAAATAATTCATAATCATATCATTACAATTATATTCGTTCTAATGTCATCTATATCCATTCTAATCATTAATGTCATCTATATCCATTATAACACATTCCATTTATTTATCATCTATATCCATTATCTTAGAGAACAAGAATTACAAAAGTCTAGAGAAGAAGAATTACTGTGCTTGATGATAAATCTACATCCACATTAAATTGATCATCGTCCATATATATCATATCATTATCATCATTCATCATCTTTCAGCATCATCTATCATTAATTATCAATTATCATCATTCATCATCTACGTCCACATACAATTCATGACAATGCAAGTAAACAAGAAACATACATATAATTCATGATAATCACCATCTAATGCAATTAAAATTAAAGATTGTATATAAATCCATATAATTAAATTCAAATACCATAGTACATACTCAATAGTAGAAGTTTTCAAATTCAATATTTAAAGTTTCCTCAATAATAAAAGTTTCTAGTTTTCAAAACCCTCTTTTTCTTTATCCAATTGTACTCCTCTGCTCTCTTCCCCAACGGCTTCTTCCACTGTGGTTGTACCTCTTTCCCCAACACCAGAAATAACCCCTGAACTTATAAGATCTTCTGCAGCACTGTCCAGATTTTTTAAAATTCTTTCTTCTTGATTTGTCGCATCTCCATGCGACAGCAAATTTGGATCAGCTGTACTGCTTTAGCTTTGAATAATATGTCAGGGTCAAAACCAATGCTCTTTAATTATCGACTTTAGTGTATTGTTTTGTTTGTTAACCAAAATAATATTTTTCTTCAAATTTTTTGCTGCGGATAAGCTGTTCTTTGTTGTTTACAAGTGAACTTGCAAAACCTTCGCCTGACTCTTCAATTTTTCATATTTCAACTACACAAAAAGAGTAATGTCAATTCAAAATATTACTAAAAAATGAAAATTTCAAATTAACAAGAATGATTGTTTGAATGTAATAGTACTTACAACCGCTCTATGTCTTTCGGCATTTCACGATTGCTACCAAATCCTTGTCCTTGGACCATTTGTTAAAATATGCCTGGGCCTCAGCACTAATATTTTCCAATTTTTTTAATGCCTTATCTAAAATGTCATCTTTATAGTTGTTGTTATACGTGACAGTCCCACTTCTTACTTGGGTAAGTAAGGAATCCATCTTCGCAGGTTGATTCTGGACTACAGCGTATAAACTATCTCGTTGCCAATAATTTTCATAATGACTAATAATCTCATTGATAAGAACTTTAGCCCTTCTCTCCCATTCTATAATTTGTTGATATGAGCAAGAATAAACTCACTGACATGGGATTGACAATCATAACCAATTAAGTTCATCCAAAGGAAAAGGTAGCAACTGTTCACTATCTGAATCTGATGAAGACGATCTTGCTGGAGAAGTATGGGGGCTTTCAGAAAGATCAACTACTACTTGTTTCTGCCTTTGGGTGGACTGATCCTGTTTGTGAAAAAATTAAATCAAGATTTGGATAAATAAATTTAAATCGAAATGTAATTCAAAATTGTAAAGCATATTTAAATTGAAATTTGAAGTATACCTGCTGACCTTGAATCATCTCACGAGGTATTGAAAAAACTAGTTGGGTCATTGCTATCAATGCCCAAATAATCTTCATCTAAATTTATATTGTTCAAAACTGATATGCCCGTTGCAGTGGGCAAGCCACCAAGTGAGAGAGTTGGAATTCGAAAGGAGGAGGCAATGTTTAGTGTCCCACTAGGGGCCGGAGCAAGTGGCATGCATTTACCAATGTTATTTTTCATGTTCCTCTGGTTGGTATTTTAAAAATTATTGGTTGAGTGGGTGTCAGTGCTGCAGTTTGATCAAGACTGACATGTGTTGAAAAGTACAAGAAAAAAATGAAAAATAGGAAAAAAATTCAAAAAGGCAAAATTATGAAATTAAACGTACTATCAAAAAGTTGTACCTTCTTGTTGAGGGGTAGTTTTTCTCGGTGCTACAGAGTGGCCTTGTAGGAGTTGTATTCATGGTCTGTTCAAAAGATATGAATGCATACGACTGTATGGAGTGAGTTGGGGAAGAAGGTTGAGTTTTCCAAGTGTATGTTCCAAAGTCCCTGACAATTCATCAATATTAAATGTTGTCAATTCATTTGGTTAAAATTTAAATTGAAAAATAAATATGCAACTTTGACATTTGTAAATAATATATGAGAAGGTATTACTTCTCTGGTGTTTAATGAGTTCAAAATGTTGAGGGTTTGGAGAGGAGTGAGCTTCCATTTCAGATTGGGATTCCCCCAAAGCCTCAGCGTGTTCTTGGCATCTTCATCTCGATAACACCTTTTTTTGGGGAAGGGCTTCAATAAATCTTCTCTGCAAAACATTACCAAATTTTAGTGTTAATAATTGCGCACTGTAATGTCAAAAATTGCAAAACACTTACAAACTAAATACCCTTTATACCTGTTGTTCTTCAAATGGAATTGACAACTTCATCAACTCCTCATCAGTGCAAGTAGGAATTTTTTTATCTTTTAAGTTTAAAAGTGCCTCATAATAAAGGCCAAGGAGATAGTTTGTTGAATAAATGAAAGGTTTTTCTGAAAGTTTTGAATTTGTTAGGTCAGTTCTTATTTTTTGGGATAGATAGGTGCACCAATCGCCATTTTTGTTTTGAGATAGTGGCAACAATGTATGCAATGGCCCAATTTGGTATATCAAAGTTTGGCGACCCTGCAAAACAATTCTGGATTGAAAAAATGAAATAAGTGCAGCAAGAAAGTGGTGTGTGATTGATTGTGTATCCACACCACACCTGGATTTATTGACATGGGCTGCAAATGCGAAACAGTGAAAATTACTATAAATTTATAATAACAGCAAATTGTATCAGAATAAAAAATAGAATAAAAAATATGAATTAAAACTAATTATACTTACAATCAACATGGAAACTGAACGTTGATTCGAGAAATTTCTTGTCTTCTTCCACGAGTGTTGCCTTGGTTGTAACAATTGGTAAATTTCTGAACGGAAGGCCCGTAAACCAATGGATGTCATTTGCTTCGATACTGAATTGGAACATTCAGCCATCGTTCAGAGTCACATAAAAAATGCCATCCTCTGAATTGTAGGATGACAGAAGGTAATTCAAAATATCCAGATCTGTTTCGAAATGGGGCATATTAACGAGCCCTGTAAATTCACACGCATCCATCAAATCTTTATATTCTGAAGACATCTTTAAAACAGTATGGATGTGAGGGCATAAGGGATTCCTGTAGTTGATCTTGGCCATCGATTGAATTGGATTCTCTTGATTTTTTTCCTGAACTTGCAGTTGGGAAGCATGTGAAGTCGACATTATAGTTGTACTTGGATCTTTGACAATGATTGAGACCTGCAAAAATTCAAGAGCGGGAAGGTGAAAATGAGAAAATGACCAGTCGAAGGGTATTTATAGGCTAAATCAGCGTCAATGGCTTAATTGACACGCGTCAATTAGGTCCAGTAGCTGACGCGCGACATTAGTCCTAGCTGACGCGCGTCAATAGGATCCAGTTGATGCATGTCAATAAAAGTAGTTGATGCGCAACATCTCCAGTTGACGTGCATTAATAGAACCAAATGCGTGTCAATAGGAGGTAGTGAATGCACATTAATAGGACCCATGACATGAGTCAATAAGATTGACGCACGTCAATAGGATCCAGCTGACGCGCGTCAATAAATTCATTGACGTGCGTCAATATGAATTGAGTGACACGTGCATCAATAGGAGCCAGTGACACACGTCAATAGATCTAGTGACGCGCGTCAATAGAGCCAGTGACGCGTCAATAGAATCTAGGTGACGCGCGTCAATAAGATTCCAGTGACGTGCGTCAACTGGGTTCATTGACACGCGTCAACAAAGACCATTGACGTTCTATTGACACGCGTCAAGAATGGTTATTGGCGTCTTGTTGTCGCGCTTTAGCCAAGTCTATTGACGTTCCATTGATGCATGTCAAGGATTATTATTGACGTCTTGTTGTCGCTCGTCAATGATGCAGCTAGGAAAAACCAGGTGAAAATTTGGTTTTGGAATATTGTCAAATTCGCCTTTCGCAAAAACTGGTTGGCAGGGATATTCGCCAGGTATTTTCCACCTACAATTTTATAGAGGTGTCTTAAAATGAACCCTGATCTAAAAACTACCTGAAACTACCCCAAAACTATCTTTTGACTAGTCTTCATAAATAGGGCACACTTTACCATTTAGAACCATCACCATGATCTAAAACCATCATGTACATCAAGAAAAAATCCCATGAAAAAATAAATGTCAACTTATTTTTCAAACCATTTGGAAAACCTTATCCCAAACAAAACTTCTTCTTAAACATTCTTGTTTGAGTGGAGTCCACTCATCACCACATGCTCTACCATACCTTTATGGAAATCTGTAAGAGTTGTATAAATAATCCAATCATGAAACTAGCACTAGATAATAATTCTATACACTTATAATCAATATCTCTCCTATCACATTTGAATAAGGGTTTCAGACACAAAAAATGTTGTTTACCTTCTTAAAATTCATTCATAAAATGTGACGATGAAATGAGCTCATTATTTTTTTGAAAACTTCTTATTTAAATATAGAAACATACATGAAATCAAAAATGTACCATGAAAATCACACAATTAATGGTGAGCAGCAGAAGGTAAAATTTGAGCTGCAAAACACCTTCTTCTTGACCCCATTTCACCAAAAACAATTTATATTGAAAAATCCTATTTAGAATGACTCAAATTTTTTTTCACACCTCTATGATACCTCTTTTCATCATATTCAATCATCATCATGTCTCAAATAGCTACCCATGTGATTTTCATCCCATCTAATTTGCATGAATATCCCTTGGGTTTTTACATGATTTAGGGTAGGTTCAACTAAACCAATACTATAACTCATGATGAAACCTCTCAAAAAGGTCCTAACATCCTCAATACATATGAAACATTTACCTACATGCATCTAAGAGCTCATTTGACTCTATAACTAAACCTCATGCATCCAAACACCAAGACCTAGTCTAGATGAGCACTTGGATCTTCGTATTTAACCAACATATGTACCCTAAAACTCATGTGACTACTAAAAAAATCCTAAAATATGATCTCCATGCTTCCACCATGATCCTCAAGAAACCAAAAAACTCAAACCAACATGCATCATCACCTAGGCGCTAGGTCACCTAATAATGCTTGGTAGACCAAGTCAATCTTACTTAATCATCTCATGTCATCATGCCATCACTTGAAATACTATGTCATCACTCTAATATGCACACTCTCACTCTACTCCATCATCCTCTTTTTCATTAATGATCTCTTACATCAATGATAATACCTAGAACACAACATGTAAACAATATCCCCCTTTGTCATTAATGGAAAACACCTAAAAATTCTCCCCCTTTTTACATTAATTACAAAGCATACCTAAAATTACATGATATTCATATTTCTTAGCTTCATAGAATAACCATTTGGTTGGAAAAATTGACCAAAGTCTTCATTCTAGCTCACAAACTAGTAATTTCTCACAAAATTTTGATTTTGACCTCTTTATAAAAAATTATGACTCTACTTTGTTAGAAAAAAATGTAGGAAGATATAATTAAAGAATTATAGATCCAAAAATAAAAAGTTTAAGATTATAGATTATAATTTACAGACATTAAATAGATGTTTTACATATGTATATAGCAGTTAACATATCATGAATGAAAGAAAATAACAATAGTTGAAAGTAAATGAGACAAGAGACACTAGATTTAAGTGGAGAAACCAAAAGGACAAAATTCAACTAAAAAATCTTTGTATTATATTAAGAATTTATCAAACTTTCACCCAAAACTTCCACTTCACTCCTCAGTCTCACAGTAAATAGTAGCAGACTTCTATCTTGTTGTATAATAACTCGCATAAGTAGCTAAGCATAGATAAATTGGTATATAAAACTTATTAGTACCAAGTAAGATCACCAAGCACTCCAGTCTCATGAGGGATCATGTTATTTATATAGGATGGGTGAGCAGTTATATTGCTTCACTCTTTTCAAAGGTGTGAAGACTGACTAACATTATTAAAAATAATCTTTAAGACTAGGGGTTGACTAAGTGGTGGTGCACCAAATGGTATCCCCACATGACATTAACACCCCAACACTCCCCCTTAATGTTAAGTGGGGAAAAAAACATAAATTCAAAATTGGATTTATAGATCCTTGAATCAAAAATAATGATTTAGGCTTCGCATGTAAAAAAGGGAAATCAATAGATCTTCCTAGACATAAATTCTTAAGACTAGTGCTTTACATATGAAGACTTACATTAGATTACAGAGCATTTTATAAGCTAAGGCATACCCATACCTAAATATTAATAGGTATTTACAAGTAACTTCACATAGAGTGGCACATTTACTTATTACAAACTCGAGGAACTATTGGAAGTTTACAATGAAATTCATTATGCATTTTCTCATGAGATGTATAGTTCACATACTATGTTACAACCATGTATAACTAATCCCTAAAGGATCACTTTGTTACATACAATGTGGGTGGTCATGATACACTATTAAAATTGAACCTGGGTCTTTTATAATAAGTCATTAAGAGGTGGCATTATCATCACACTCCCCCTCAATGACAACTCTGATAGGCCCAATAAGGAATTTTTTTTTTTGTAGTACTTCCCAACACACAATGGATTAGGGAAGGTATTTGAGACATAATCTTTGATGTAGAATTGGATTGTTTATCAAGAGAAATTTTTCCTTCACATGGAGGAGGAATCCTTCCTTTAGCTCCTATGTGTTTCACTAGCAGCAGACTCTTTAGCCACATGTATCTTTTGTTGTTCCAAGTAGATGGTGTTTACATCAAAAATTGAAACATAAATCCTGTTACATATCCAATCAAAAAATCAACATGGTTAGAGTCGTGATAGATAACATAATAGGCATAACAACTAACATAATAATATTCTTAACAACTAACCATGTTACATTACAAATATGTTTAAAACATTCCAACATATTATACTACTAAAATACTTATTAGAAGCAATCAGTATTAGACATCTCCAATATAAACACAAAGGCGTCCCTAACTGTCATTTGATATGCATATAATAATAATAATTTATTAATCACATAATTTTTTTAATCAACAAACATATATATCTTATTCCAAGCCTTTTATACAAAGACAAGACTTGAAAGATAACTGATCTGATCAGATAATCCAATCATTCAAGAAAAATCAAGCATTCATTGAAACCATTATCCATTAAACAGTGGATTTTTTCTTCAAAAAATTACCATGTAAGAACCCTTTTAAAAGTCTATATATGTCATATATGTTAAAAAAAAAATTAAAATTATTTAAAAGAATTACAATTTACTGGATTAACTCCTATGACAAGTACCATTTTAATAAATCTAATGTGTGTTGTATGGAGTAACATAAATGTTGCTTATAATACTAAAAAAACAGTAATGTATAGCTATTAGCTGGACTGTATAGAGACAACTATGGAGGGGTTTTCACAAAACAAAAATGTCTTTTATTCTGATAGTTTGAGGGAGGATGCCTTCATAAATACTAAATCAATCATAGTCATCCCTAATGTTTAAAACTGGTTCATAATCTAATCCCCAAATCATAGTCTGATAATAAATATACAAAATAAATTTACCACAACTTATCATTTTTTTTTACAGAAATTATTATAATTACAATTAGCTGTGTCTAAAATCATCATACCCATTTTCTATATTTATTAAATAAAATGTATATACCAATACAATAAAATAAAATAAAAATGGACAACTATATGTAAAAGCAAATACATAAATGAATTTCAATAATAGAAACGAAATGAGGAATGCCTGAGTGGAAGTTTTGAATCTTATTGGGTTGCTAGAAATGGGTTGCTCTTCCTCTTATCCATGCCTCTGCTTATTGTAAAAATCCAAAAAAAAAGCATGATGCTCTTTCCTTATTGGTTTTCTTATTTATAGATTGAGGATATTTCTTTGTTACAGGTAAGGCATCCTTATATTTTACATTATGGGAGTCTATCTTTCTTCTTTATTACGTTATGGGAGTCCATCTTTCTTAATGAGCTCTAGAGATAACATTATTCATGCCTATTATTAAAAGGGCACACCTTCCAATCCCCTCGTGAGCAGAGCAACCATAAAATATAAATACATTTATTTTTTTGGTTTCTCTTCTCAATAGTTAAGAAAGTTTTAAATGACAGCCATTTGTCTTTGTTAAAAAAAATCTATTCTTTTTTTATTGGTAGTGACATTAATTTATTTCTTTGTTACAATAATGTTCTCCAAAATAAGAAAAACACAATTAAAAAGAATAATTCATGTTAAAATAATTATATACATGTTTTGATTTATTTTTATGTATATTTAATAATATACAACTAAATTTATATTATAAATAAAATTCATATTTTAAAATTTACAATTTAGAGGAGATAGTTGGTTTAAAAATTTGTAAGTATATTACGGTTAAAAACACGAAACATACACAAGATTTTAAATTGTATTATGGTGGGACCTATAGCAGACTTAAGTCAAGATGGAGACTCAAAATCTAACGAGGTCACCTAAGTACTCTTTGGTATTGTCACATGCTAAGAAATTACAAAGTGTCCTAATAAGAGAATTCACAAAATGACAAAAAAAGACTTACCCTATTCCCAAGTGGTATACTTTGCCAAGTTGCTAAGGTTTAGGGATACACATTTCCCTCTCTCTTTTGGTACCATAACTTTGTATCTACTCTCCTCTCTTTGATGATGCTTTCTCTCCAGTCCAAAGGAAATATATCCTGCAACCAACTCAAGTAGTTAACCAAATCAAGATATAAATATGACATGATATAAAAAATGAAGTGCTAATCATACTATTGTCAATGATAATATTTATCCCAAATTGCATTTAAATAAACAAAATCAAGCACTCTAACATTATAATTCACAACTCCACATAGTCAATCACATATGTCAATTATTACATCAAAAGTTCAATGCTACGCAGAGGGATGTGACATTTTGCACGCAAAACGACTAAAGACATAGTCAGTGCTGGATATGATTTATTCGTCATGTTCAGGACTTCAACCCTAATTTTTGTTTAACATACTCGTTTTCCTTTTAGTCAACTTTTTTGTATTTTTTTAATGTGTTAATAACACCTTTTATATATATATTATTCATATATTTGTTTCACATCTCAAATTTTGTAATTTTTAACATTTTTAATAAAATTCATTTAGACTATTTTTACATATACTTAATTAGTTTGAATATATATTAGTATAGTTTATATATAAATGTATAGGAAAAATGACAGTCATACATAAAATATGCAAGTCGCATGTGACAATTATTTCAAATATTTATAAGTATTTTACAGTTAAAACCATGATAGACATCTAAACGGTCGTCAAATTTAACCCATGGGACACAAATTTATCTTTTTGTTCAGGGCCTACTTAACCCATAATGGCAGTGGTTATGGGATGGCTATTAGCGAGAGCTCCATTTGGCATAATTCCCATAATATCCGGTTTATTTGATAACGTGAGGGCAAAACTTTGAACTCGATGCAACTATCCAATTGCTGTCAATATTAACCCATGGGCCACAAATTTATATCCACGTACAGGGCCGATTCAACCCACAATGTCATTGGTTATGGGAAGGCTATTAGCTAGAGATCCATTTATCATAATTCCTGTAGCGTCTTGTTTCTTTGATTATGTGTGGGCAAAACTGTGAGGTCACTGCAACTATCCAATTACTGTTAAATTTACATGTTAACTTGTTTTCTAGTGCTAGCATGACAGGGGCTGCAAAAGGGATGGGCACGAAAGCACACACCAAAGGGGCGAGTGCGAAATAAGTTCATGGCACTGATATTCGTTGTGTTCGGGACTTCAACACTATAACATACTCATATTTATTTTGGTCAAATTTCTATGTTTTTTAATGTGTTAAAAACACCTTTTTTATATATATTATTCATATATTTATTTCACACCTCAAATAATTTTATTTTTTACATTTTATTAAAATACATTTAGAATATTTTTACATATACTTAAGTAGTTTGAATATATATTAGTATAGTTTATATATAAATGTATAGGAAAAATGAAGGTCATACATAAAATATGCAAGTCGCATGTGACGGTTATTTCAAATTTTTGTCAGTATTTTACTATTAAAATCATGATAGATGTCTAAATGATCATCAAATTTAACCCATGGGACACAAATTTATCTTTGTGTTTAGGGCCGATTTAATCCATAACGGCATTGGTAACACCCATCCTTCATCAAAATAGCCAAAAATCATGATTTGGTAGGTAGTTTCGACCTTTTCCCTATAAAATCTGGATTACTGGTGATCCTACCAATCACCAACAATTCTCCTAGGTCGGTAACGACCCTATATAAATGATTCTCATACCTCCATTCAAATTTATCTTTATGTTACTTAAATCCAATCTAGGTTACTCGCTCTTTGAGACCTCACATTGCATTTTCTTTATATCATATCCCTATCACAAAGTCAGAGATCATCATAGTAGCATTCAAGACATCAATAGTATCTTCTTCATCCTTTTAAACATCCAAGAATCAACTCGACAATATCCTTGCATCTACAATCTCCCTCTCTCAAGTAAGTATCACGACATCTTATTAGATCTTCATTGGATCAAATTTTATGAGGTCAAGTGCCAAATCCCTTTTTCATTATTATCTGCGTTTAGTCACCATCTTCCACACCCACGTTTTCCTCGATGGCAACTTTATCTTTGTTTGTTATCACCAATAAGTCCATTATCCCCATTCAGTCGCCATCTGATTCTCCCAATAGTACCGTTTCGATGGCATCCTAAGATCATCAATTATCTTGATTTGTTAGCATCATTTTAAGTGCACCTAATCTGGGGGGTCCCAAAGTGATATCGCAAATCATGTCACTCATTACGAAATTTGTATGCATTTGTAGGTGTAACCCAATCTAGTCATGATCAATCTCTGGTTTGAGCCATCTAATGAGCAATCTATCACACTTATGCGTTAGATAAAATCTATCACCAAAAAAACCTTTCCCGAGTGCTTATCAATTGTAACTACATCCTTAACTCGATTTTTACAGCCAAAATTGGTGATCCCTAGACGTCCCGTTTAGATCAGGTGTCACCATGCTTAAATGATTGTATGAGAATCACCGCGACCACATATGAATCCCTGATGGCACTTTTCATTTTTGGTTAAGAGTGTATGTTTTATCCATTATTATCTCATCATTATCAGATTGATTTCTTGAACGTGGATTATACAGTAGAATTTCAATTGAAGTCCATTGACTTCTAAGGACTGTTACATTTCGAGATCCATGAAATCCACCATATCTCTATCTAATCCTATCTTTTTTGTGAGTCCCTCATGTGCATCCTATAGGTTCTCAACATCCCCCAGGAATTCGAAAGGAGAATTTGGGGTGCTCACTATATTTGAAAACATCATATGTCAAATCAAGCATTGGTAATCAAAACAACAAGGGATTCACAGATATCTAGTAAACCTCTTTCACACCTCTCTTGCAAGGTCAGTTTTTTTGCATTAGTTGCTCACTTTGATGCAGATTAATTTTGGAAATAAAAAAACTCTTTGGTATAATAGCTCCATACCAGAGCATCTGTAAGGTTGTGAGAAGACTGATTTGAACAAATGGATTATACTCTTGTTGGCTCATAATAAAATCTAGGAAAGTCACAGATTGACCTCATATTTAGCCCACATTCACGTGAACCCCACATTAAATTTCTTGTCTTCGTTGTCATGTATTTGATGGTTCCCATCCATTGGTACGTTCATAATGTTCTTGATTAAAAATGATTCTGTGGGATTGATCCACATATATATTGTTTGCTTATCTGTAAACATTATAAATGAAAAATTAGACCTAGATCCACTATGTAACAGTGCGGTTCATGGGATTATGGAAAGTATTAAGCATGTAAGTTTCTCCTCATAGGAGACTCTCTCGAACTCCCCATTTTAATTTATGGGAAGATATCCAAGGCCGAGGAAAAGGCTTTTATACAGTGATCTTATTCCTTCATGAGGTGCACTTTAATATCTCTCTACCTTTTTATTCAGTAGGGTAGAGTTGCACACACCAAATATCCCCCTCACCTTGAGTTTCTCCATCCATCAGTGAAGGAGATAGTAGAGATTGATTCACCCCCAATACTCGTGGAAATTTCAGCAGCAACAATCTAATATCTCCAACTACGAGATACGAGGATGAGATATCTGATTCAGATGCTACAAGGAGGTAAAAAGGTGTATTCTTTTCATGGAGTACTATCATGAGGCCACCTCTTTATTTTTCACTGTAGGTATGCAAGTGTTTGGGGCCCAAGGAGGACAATGCTTACATTTATAGTTAATTTATAGTTAAATTGGCTACTATGGGTACACACGATAATACACTCTGTGTTATAATGCCTTTCATCAGTGAGACATGTTCTATTACAGTCATCGGCATGTACCTTCAACAAAAACTTTAAGAAAACTAAATATGTGTGTCTACACAAATATCAGAGTATCTTGATTTACATTATGCATGTTAATTTTCATTTCATACTAAAATGGGGGAAAAATGTAGACACTCACATTTGTACGATGTACCCTTTAACGATGTTACAGTGTGCGGGAGGGGCCTCATGCTTCCTAACCTCAAGCTAAGAAAAACATGCCTACATCATATCCTCATTTACAGTATTTTTTTTGTGTATTTCCTAACTTGCTGTATTCCCACACACTTTCATGTGTTGCAAATATATATATATATATACATAGCCAATATGTATATATATATGTATATATATCTCTAAGATATATATAGTATCATATATATATATATATAATTTTTGAACTCCATTCACATGTATGTTCCTATATGTTCAAACTAACTATGGATCGTGATCATATGTTTAATAAAGATGTTGACTCCTGACTAGACACCCCCACCAGTCCTTGTGATGACTAGAAACATTTTCCAACTCTAGTTCTAATGAAATAACATTTTTGGGTCTTTCTATCTTCCCATGTCCACCTTTTCATGATAATTTGCTCATGTAATCTATATTATGTTAAATTACATGTTAATAATGTCCTTCATTGTAGCATTATTAAATTATGTTAATAATGTCCTTCATTTTGTATACCCAGGAGTTACCTAGGATAGGTAACATCCTTGTTCATTTAATTCACATGTGTGACGCGGTAAAAAAATAGTTGTATAATGATAAAACTAGTTAAAATATTGCCATTACACATACATGTACTTAGTTCTATTTTGGCTAATTTTGGTGTTTGATTTTGTGATCTTATGTGTATGTATCATACTTCAACCCCCTCCATTTTGAATTTGAGGGCACAAAATCCTCGATCTCATCATCTTCATACCCCCATTTGTGCTTAAGGAGCTCCCGATGACTCATTTGAGCGTGAGATGCATATTCAACATGAACGAGATCTTGTAGTAAGTGTGTGTATTTATGTAAATACTTTCATTAGCATGGTCTTAAATACATGTTGAAAACATATATAAATTAAGTTTTGACAAAAAACATTTCCAAACAACTAAAGAGACCATAGTTTTATAGATTCTCATTCCAAGATGATCCAAGACCGTACCATAGGGTCAAGACCATACATTACAAACTGACTAAGTTGTATAGTCTTGCACCAGGAGGTTTTCTATTGACCATCTCTAGAATGAAGAATCTTCAATCTTAGTACTCCCATATTTTCCATTCTTTGCATTCAAATATCTTTTATACAATCATGTGTAGCTTGATAGTACATTGTCCTTCTTATTCATTGGAATTTTATATCATTTATTATAGCACTTTAATTGCAATTTGCTAACTCAATATTATTGTATGATACCTTATATTTATGAGATTAATGTTGTATGAAGTTAATATAATCAGAACTTGACATCCTAGTTTCAAGACCTTATGGATTACTCCTTTTCATTTTTTTGTTATGTCCATTTACTAGCATTTTCAATATAGTAGGGTTTATCAAAAGGTTGTAAACACCCATTACAAACTCATTTGGCCTTTTTTATCCTTTGTAGCTTTGAAAGATTTTTCTCTAATGTGAGTACCTATTTCAAACATAAAAAAAAAAAAATAGTATTATGTGTAGTTACCATTTACCTCTCACTGTCGATCTTACTTATGTTCTCTTTGTACTAGTCCCAATATAATCTTGCACCAACTTCATTCTTCAGTGCTTCTGAGTCTCATTCGCCTTGTCAACCAATACTAATAAGATAAATCATTAGGACCAATCAGTTTACACATGATTGCATAAAGACTCCATATACTAACTTTTGTATATCTTACCACAACTGTTAGACTATGCTCATTACACAATGACATTGTTGTAATAAGCACTGACATAGAAGCATCTAAGGATTACATTCTCAAATAGAATCATTACACTTTTTCCATTACTTACGGAGCTTGCCAAAATCTCAGACTCCAACTCCTTCAAAAAAAAAATAGAGCTTGTGCAACATTCAATATATGTCAATAGTTCACACTAATGCAACATACTAGCTCAATACGCCATAAAAACAATAGAACATTGAACCATGACTGAAAAACTCTTTCACTGTAATGTTTTGTGTCTTACCCACTCTTATTAGTATTGACAGAGAGTATTCAACTAAAAATGGTTCATCTGCTTCATAGGAAAAACATTCAAAGAGAGTCGTCACAATTTGATGCCTTTCATCTACTGATATTTTGAGAATGTCTCTCCAGATGCATTACTCCAATGTTTTGAGAATGTCTCTCTGAGATGAAATGACATTCTAATTTGGACACTTAATGATTCCTGATTGTCCAATCCTATCCAATTCATTTTATTACGTCTATATTTGTATGCATTTAAAGTTATTTGGAAATCACATCACACCCTTCACTAGGCTTGATGACTACCCCTATCTTTTTATGAAGGTGATTTTGAAAGCATCCATGGGTTTATCATAGTATAAATCCTATCAATGAATGGAAGGTCCTAAGGTCACTAATGTGGTAGCCAATTGAATCTCTTTCAGAACTAAACAATAAATATTTACTAGGTGATTGATAACCCCTGTGTGTTCTTAGCCATTCCCTTGTTGTTATGATTGTAATTTTCATATTCGCTTGAGGCCTTGCAATATTTTGGTGGTAATGGCCCTCATGTTTTGCTCCCTCAACTTTTTCCTTTCTCTCTCCATCACGTTCAACTTCGACATTCTTCCTCTACATCCATGAACAATGTTGAGGTTGGCAAACTGGTTGTACCAGATAATATATCAGATCTAAGCATACATGCAAATAAAAGTGGATATTCTACCAGAAGAAATATACAAAACAAGATATATAAATCAACACCATATTTAGCGTGGTTCACCCAGTGTGGGCTACGTCCACCAAAAAACAAGCCAATCTATTATCCAAAGCTTTCACAAGATATACAATGAAGATTTACAATCTTCCACACCTCTCAAATGTACAGTACTTTATTTCTCTCAAGCTTTTGCTTCTTCTCCAAGAATTCTCTCTCTCACAATTATTCTCACAATAATCATCAACTTTTTAAGTTCTTCTTAATTCTTACTTCTAAACCCTAGCTTTCATGCTTATATAGATGTATACAAACTTAGGGAACTTAGCCATGCAATTACAATCAATAGATCTGCTTTAACACTAAAAATAGATCTAATTCCCATGAGTTAATTAAAACACCCACACACAAGTAACCAACGTCGGTTAGCCCTAGCCGATGTCATTTCTTCCTTTCCTGACTGATGTCGGTCATAAGTGATCGATGTCGGTCCCTCCATAACATATTTCAGTTATTTTGTTTTCTAGCAAGTTTCATATTGCATGATAATACGAAGTAATTGAGATCCACAACTCAACAATCTCCCACTTGGAGATTAATTACTGCACCATACCTGTACAACATCTTTCTTGGATCCTTCCTTAACTTTGTTTCTTCTTCTTTAAGTCTCAAACTCAAAGACCAATATAAGTGGAGTGTAGCTACAAATTCTCATTTGCTAACAAATCTGTTAGCATATCCGTAGGGTTCTCACTCGTATGAATCTTTTCCAGATTCAAATGTCCATCCTCCAATACCGTCCATATGAAGTGATACCTCAACTAAATGTGTTTCGTTCTTGAATGAAAAATTGAGTTCTTTGCCAAATGAATTTCACTCTGAAAGTCACTGAATAATTTTTAATCATCTTGCTCCTTTCCCAACTCTTTTATGACCCTGCTCATCCATATCATCTCCTTACTATCCTCTATAGTAGACAAAGCCACAACCTTCTGTAATCTTAAAATCCAAATAGCATCTCAACTGGTTCATCCTTGGGTACCAAAATTTGATCCATGTACATTCTCTTTTCATTCCATTCAATATCACAAGTCCTACTAATTTTATAATTCTCTAAATCCCAAAAACGGAATCTGAAATCACCAAATCCATAACCAATGAAAGTGCATCTCTTGGATTTTGCATCCAAATTTTTCTTCTTTTCCTTATCAATATGCACAAAAGCTTCTAAACCAAAAAATTTAAGAAAAGAAACATCTACCTCTTTTCCGGTCTAATCTTCCTCTGGTATTCCTCCATCTAGTGAACTTGAAGGCCCACAATTAATCAAATAAATTGTTGTATCAACTGTTTCTTCCCAAAACTGCAAGGGTAATCTAGAATGTATCCTCATACTTCTAGTTCCATGATTGTCTTATTCATTCTTTATGCAACACTATTCTCTTATGGTGTTCTTAGAACCGTTCTTTCTCTACGTATCCCATTCACTAAACAATAATCATTAAAATCCTTGCTACAATATTCACCGCCATTGTCAGATCTAAGGCACTTTAACTTTGAATTTGATTCATTCTCAACAAGGGCTTTCTATCTTTTAAAATTCTCAAAAAACATCATATTTATGTTTAATATAATAAACCCATACCTTTCTTGTAGCATCATCAATGAAAGTAACACAATATTGGGATCCTCCATGAGAAGCTACTTGAGTTGGTCCCCACATAGCTGAGTGTACAAGCTCTAACATCTGCTCCTTCTTAGTTGCCCTAACTTTGAGAAATCTCATTCTCATTTGCTTTCCAAGGACACAATGCTCACAAAAATCAAGATCTAAATCTTTCAAATCTGATAACTTACCCTTAGCCTTTAAGATCTGCATTCCTTTTTAACTCATATGGCCCAACCGATTATGCCACATACATGCATCGGAATTTGAATTAGATAATGCAAAAAAGGAATCAGTAACACAGGTAGATAAATATAACGTTCCTACGTTCTTACCTCTTGCCACAACAAAATCACCCTTGGTAACTTTTCAAGAGTCTCCTGTAAATGTAACCATGCACCTAGCTTCAACTAGTTTCCCTACAGAAATAAGATCCCTCCTGAGGCTTAGCACATGCCTCACATCTTTCAATACTCATGTATTTCCATTCTGTAAATTTAGATGAATTGTCCCTCTTCCAGTAATATTGCAAGGTTCATCATCACCCAAATAAACATGCCCAATATTTCCCTAGACATAATTTCTGAAATAACTCTTAATAGGGATTGCATGGAAAGAAGCTCCTGAATCTAAAACCCATTATTCAATTCTATTATCTAAAGAAAGAATAAGAGCATCTTGCATTACCTCTACTGCTGTAAGATTTACTTCTTTACCTTTGTCTGGTTGTTGGTTCTCTTTATCCTTTGACCAACAGTCTTTCTTTGCATGTCCTTTCTTTCCACATTTCCAACTGGTAATTCCCTTACCTCTGGATTTATATCTTTTTTCCCTTGACTTTGATTTCCCATTACTCTTACACTTAGATATCTCATTTTGCCTGCCCCTGCTTTCTACATTCAAAGCATTCCTAGATGATGATTCCTCTGTAATCTTCCTACGAATTTCTTCATTCAATATTATACTAACCACATCATCAAACTTCAAAATGTTATTAGTAAAAGGAATGATAACCAGATCATACCAAGCCAAGAACTAAGATGCTAATCAAACACCACAATCAATAAGATGAAAGCAATTCGCCAGAATAACTTTATAAAAAACCTTTGCAAACAAATGAGTAGAAATATCATATATTATTATGGAACTCAATGAATTACAATGAGAATGGGTCTTGCTTAAATAGGAAAGGAATAAAAATCTAAGAACCAGTCAAGGTCGTAGATCAAGCCATAAATCAAGGAAATAACTAGTCATCAAAGAACTAGTCAAGACCATAGATTTAGGAGGGAACTAGACATCAAGAATCTGGTCAATACCATAGATCAAGGAAAGAACTATACCTAACAACTAGATAGTATCTCCTAATATATAAATAAGATAAAATAAATATCCACACACATAAGTGGGTGAGGATAAATACAATAAAGGTAAATTAAGTACCTAGGTGAACATGAGCTAAGGTAAATACCTACTCTAACAATTAGCAGATGTTGTATTACTAACATCCATTACCAAGTTATCCCAACTATCGGGAAAATAACATAAGAATAAAAGTGCTTTCACTTCATCATCAAACGGTATATCAACTGATTTTAACTGATTTATAATATATCTGAAATCATTAAAATGAAAAGATGCAGATCCACCTTCATGCATCTTAGAACTAAATAGTTTCTTCATCAAATAAACTTTATTTGAAGCACTAGCTTTTTCATATAAATTAGCAAGAGATTTCGTTAACCCTATCGTAGAAGTCACTTCTGTAATATTGGAAGCCACAAATGCTGTCAGGCTCAATCTTATAGATCCCAAAGCCTTTCTATAAAGAATCTTCCATTCTTCATTAGTCATCTTTATAGGTCTAGACTTCTCATCCAACAGTAAATACAAATCTCTTTGATATAGATAATCCTCAATTTGCATCTTCCATAATTGATAATTTCGATCGTCAAACTTATATACCTTGTATTTGTTTTCTTCTGCCATTTTTGTAGCTCCCACTCAATCAGAAAACCCTTTGTGAGTAAATATTTCAACACACAAAACCCTCAAACAAAGCTCTGATACCAGTTATTGATATTATCTAGCACACCAGTTGTACAGATAATATATCAGATCTAAGCATACATGCAAATAAAAGTGGATATCCTACCAGAAGAAATATACAAAACACGAGATATAAATCAACACCAGATTTAATGTGGTTCACCAAGTGTGGGCTACGTCCACCAAGAAACAAGTCAATCTATTATCCAAAGCTTTCACAAGATATACAATGAAGATTTACAATCTTCCACACCTCTCAGATGTACAATACTTTCTTTCTCTCAAGCTTTTGCTTCTTCTCTAAGAATTCTCTCTCTCACAATTATCCTCACAAAAATCAAATTTTACAATTTCTTCTTTATTCTTACTTCTAAACCTTAACTTTCATACTTATATAGGCATATACAAACTTAGGGCACTTAGCCATGCAATTACAATCAATAGATTTGCTTTAACACTAAAAATAGATCTAATTCCAGTGAGTTAATTAAAAAACCCACACACAGGTAACCGGCGTTGGTTAGCCCTAACCGATGTTGGTTCCTCCTTGCCTAATCAATGTCATTCATAGGTGACCGATGTTGGTCCCTCCCTAACCGATGTCAATTACTGTGTTTTCCAACAAGTTTCATATTTCATATCGCTTGAGGCCCTGCAATATTTTGGTGGTAATGGCCTTCCTATTTAACTCCCTTAACTTTTTACTTTCTCTATCCATCACACTCAACTTTTCCATTCTTCCTCTACATCCACGAACGCTGATCTCAATAACTATATGTCTTTACAACATATGTATCAGAAAATCTGAAATAGATATGTTAAGAAAATCATATCCTGAAAAAGGAAAATGATTGTGCAACATTAGCAACAATAGATTTCATACTAGTATTATGGTGGGATGAGGATTATCTCTCGAGGATCATATTCATATTCAGTGTATCGTCTTCAAACAGGGCAGCTCCCTTGTCAAATTATTTATCAGTATGACATGGAAGGTGAGAAAAGCAAATGAAATATGGAGAATTAGATTTCATGGGTAATTAGTGATATCAACAAGACTAATATGGATTTCGACTTCCCCGTCAATATAATCATTGTACCTTGAAAATTAAAATTAACAAATGCAAACGCGCGAAATACTACAGTTTGAGTCAGTGTAAGGCTGTCAGATGGAATATTTTGCAAACGGTAGCTTGTGGCACTAAACCAACTTATCCAACACGTCCAGATGGCCTGGTGAATACTAGTTCATTATTTTTTCGGTGTGGGGCGGTGTTGTTTCTTCCGGGCTACCTCGTCCAAGCATAGTCCCTTAAGAGCCATGAGACCAAAAAATTATATATCTTCAATGGGTGATTTTTCAGGCTCCATGGAACCTAGAGATGTCTCATCAGATCCTACTCCTCCACGTAAATACCCTCTATAAAATCCTCTCTTAGTTTTTTCCATCTCGATTCGGTTCTCTCGTTGTCTTATTGTTTGCAAATGTGCAAAATACTGTAGTTTGAGTCAGTGTAAGGCTGTCAGACGTAATATTTTGTAAATGGTAACTCGTGGCACCAAACTGACTATGCCAACACATCTGGATAACCTGTTTAATGCTAGTTCAGTCTTCATTTCAGTGTGGGGCAGTGTCATTGCTTTCAGGCTACCTCGTTTGGGTGTAGTCCTTTAAGAGCCCTGAGACCAAAAAATCTTATATCTTCTACGGGTGATTTCTCAAACTCCGTGGAACCTAGAAACATCTTTTCAAATCCTACACCTATGCATAGGGACCCTCTACAAATTTATCTCTCAGTTTTTTCCATCTCAATTCGGTTCTTTTCCTATCCTATTATTTGCAAATGTGAGAAATACTACAATTTGAGTCAATGTAAGGCTGTCAGATGCACGATTTTGTAAATGGTAGCTCGTGGCACCAAACTAACTATGTCAACACACCTAAATGGCTTTGTGAATTCTATTTCAGTCTTTATTTTAGTTCGGGGCGGTGCCTTAGCTTCCAGGCATAGTCCCTTAAGATCCCTGAGACCAAAAATGCTATATATTTAACGGGTGATTTCTTAGATTCCATGGAACCTAGAGATGTCTCATCAGATCCCACACCTCTACGTAGGGACCCTCTACAAAATACTCTCTCATTGTTTTCCATCTCAATTTGGTTCTCTCGTTATCCTATTGTTTTCAAATGCATGAAATACTGTAATTTGATTTAGTGTAAGGCTGTCAGATGCAATATTTTATGAACGGTAGCTCGTGGCACCGAACCGACTATGCCAACACATCTGAATGGACTGGCGAACGTTATTTTAGTCTTCGTTTTGATGTAGGGCAGTATCGTTGCTTCTAGGCTACCTCGTATGGGCATAGTCCCTTAAGACTTCTCGATTATTCCGGGCTACCTCGTCTGAGAGTTCTTGTTCAACGAATAGATTGGCTTAAGAATCCAAATTTTGTTCAATTTAATTTTTTTGGCTTTCCAAAATCTACATTTTCTTCTAAACTTTGATCCACAATCAAGGAAACATTTCATTCATAGTCTTAACTCAGACTGCCCTTCATTGTTATGCCTCTAGTCTTTGAATGCAAATAAGCAACTTCTAGGCTTATGAAAAACTTACCTTGAAATTTTCCTCTTCTTGGTGCTTATACACCTTCCTTAAATGTTTCTATAGTCATAAAAGAGTGCATCAACCACTACAAACTAGACATTCAATTTTTCCTTCCTATACTTACCTCATATGCACTTGTCTCCTTGCTTAGTTCACAGAGCTAACATGCATGTGTGTGCTCCTTATTCTTCCTTAGGATTCTTGAGGATTTAATAATGATACAACATATCCAACAATGTTATAAAACCCATGAAATGTCATTTCAAACTCCTAGAACACTCTTTTCCATTTTTAAGCAAAATTGCCCTATCTGGTCCCTTAATACCATGCACATAGACTTTTAAAAGTTCCTAGAATCCCAAAATAGGTTCATTAATTCATATTCCACTAGCCCAACATGTTCCCAAAGTTTCAAGTCTTGGTTAGGTCTACAACTCTCTAAATTTCCCTTTTTGTATTTTGTGCTTGAAACCTTCAACTAGATATCCCTGAGGAAACTGTCATGAACTAGGTAATTTATATAAGGCTTCAATAGGAATTAATGACCATTTTGGGCACTCATTAATATTTTTAAGATATCTAGAAATTTTCATGAGCTAGTTCTCAATATTCTTGGTACTTCCTTTGTAAAGTGACCCTCTAAATTAGGCCTTAGATTGAGATGATTGGTTCTCTTTAGGACTGTCAAGAAAATATGAAAATATAAACAATGAAAAATTAAAATTATTTTTGAATCCCTTCAAGGAATCACCCAACATTTTTCATATAAAATTTAAGGCCCAAAAACGTTGATTTGATGCTTCAAATCTCTTGCCCTAGCATACTTTTCACTATGATTTACAATCTAGCCCGAGAGCCTAAAATTGGCAATATCTTCTAACATATTATGATTAAAGATCTAAATTTTCATAAGTAGGCTTGTTTGATCATGTTGAATATTTTTCTTTTACCAATGAACTTGAAAGGATTTCATATCTTTCTCCTTTGAGGTATTTTCCTTGTAAAATCTGTACATGCAAGGGTTTCTCGTCATACAATAAGACTTTTGATGATTTATTGACCCTTTTCACTATGTAACACTTAACCAAGATTCATTTTAGTCACCTATAATCATATTTCCCTTGTCTCTAATTAATTATCCAGCAACGATTACCTTTAATCCATGGCAATGCATGTTAAAACCACTGTCTTGCATCCTTCTTAACTATGCACTCAGATTTCTTGAGGATTGTGTTTAGAAACAAGGAATCCTTATTATCTTATTCACCCATAGGATACTCAAATCATCTTTACTAATTTAGGTATCATTTGGATCTACTAAAACATACAATATTCTTGGAGATTCAAGGTCAAAACATGCACAAATACTTACTTGTATGACTAGTTCAGGACAGTATAATCTTCACCAGTCGGGCACATTGAAAATGTATGTATAAATGTGTATAATTCTTGTATAGACCATTATGGAATAGCTCCATTTACTTTGTCTAACTCTGCATACCTCTCACATAACTATGATATCACATCTCATAGCAAGAGCCCTTAGACCAAAAAATGCTATATCTTGGACGGGTGATTTCTCGGACTCCATGGTACCTAGAGAGGTCTCTTTAGATCCTACACCTCCATGTCGGGACCCTCTACAAAATCATATCTCACTTTTCTCCATCTCCTTTCATTTTTCTCGTTGTGCTATTATTTAGAACAATGGAAAATATTGTAGTTTAAATCACTGTAAGGTTGTCTAATGCAATATTTTGCAAACAGAAGCTCTTGACACTAAACTAACTACCCAAAAATGTCGGGGTGGCCAGGTAAATGCTAAGGGAGGTATCATTTTGAAGGAAAAAGTTCCCAGTGCTTCCAGGCTACCTCGTTCGGGTGTAGTCCCTTAAGATCCCTGAGACAAAAAAAATGGTATATCTTCGACAGGTGATTTCTCAGACTCTGTGGCACCTAGAGATGTCTATCCAGATCCTACACCTCCACGTATAGACCCTCTATGAAATCTTGTCTCGGTTTTCTCCATATCCATTCGGTTCTCTCGTTGTGCTATTATTTGTAAAAGTTTCAAATAATGCAATTTGAGTCAGTGTAAGGTTGTCTGATGTAATATTTTTCAAATGAAAGATCGTGGGAAAAAACCAACTATGCACATGCATCAGGATGGTCTGGTAAACACTACAAGAGGTATCCTTTCGGTTCCCTGCACTCCCGGTGCTTTCGAGCTACATCATCCAGGTTTAGTCCCTTAAGATCCTTGCGACCAAAAAATGCTATATCTTCAACATGTGATTTCTAAGACTCTGTGGTACCTAGAGATGTCTCGTCAGATCCTACACCTCCATGTTAATACCCTCTACGAAACCCCATATCAATTTTCTCCATCTCAATTCACTCCTCTCACTGTCCTATTTTATGCAAAAGCATTGAATAGTCTAGTCTGAGTTAGTGTAAGGTTGTCCATTGCCAACCACGTGAATAATATAGGTGGTTCATACAATATAGGTGGTGAAATGAGAATTTTAATAAGATATTTTTACAATATAGGTGGTGAAATGAGAATTTCTATTTTTTGTTCCTTTCTAATATTTAATTTCCCTTAGCTTCACTTGGCTTCAAGAATAATAAATTCTCTACTAACAGTGCCAACCACGTGAAGGTGGAAGCTTTTTTGGCACCACTAACCTACATAAACATGTTAGTAAGAAATTAAATAGAATTTTAAATCCTATAGAATTTAAACAAAATCATTAAAGTAAATATTCAAATTAAAAATTCATGAAGAACATACCTTTGTAAATTCAATCCAATGAACCACATGGATCAACTCTACTCTTGACAATAGCAAGAATTGCTTCATGATCTGATTCACGAACCTTCCACAGATTCTTGTTTAATGGCCTACCTCGATATTTGATCAATTTAATATTTGTTACAAGAACCAAATGTGAATAGTGAAGTATCTTTCGATGTACTTCATAGTCTTCAAACAACCAAGTGTTTGATTTTTTTATAGGATATCATCGAAGCCAAGTTCCAATGACTACCACTGACCCAGTGGGATACTCAAGGCCTTCACCATCAATGACTATGGAAATCAATTTTTTCCCCTCTACATAACTGAGACAAGAAGTAGTTTGTTCCCTCTTCATTAAATTCTGTCACAATAACTGCAAAAACATGTGCCCTACATCACAAAGTAAAACTCAAGTCAAATTTAAAATACATTAATATTTGATCATTTAATAATTTATAAATCTAAAACATGACATACATATGTACCTTGTTGCACTAAATCAAAGACTTGGTCAAAGTCAGGTGATGTTGTCATATGATCTGAAGACACAACAAGTTGTAATGCTCGTGGAACTTCATATACATTGTCGAGTGGAATTAGAGGTCTACAAATCCATTCATCCACCCACTGTTGTGACTCACATTCATTCCACACAAAATCAATGCATGATATACAAAAACATGCCATGCACCTAGTATAAAGAGTCCAAGAACTTGCATCTGAACTATGGAACGAGTGCATATCACTTGATCCTGCAACTGTCATACAATCTTCATAGCTTGCCAAATGTTGTTCCTCTATCAACCAGAAATATCTACAGAACCATTGAACTGTCTTGAGAGCCCATGTTCTTGACACACCAATCAACAATGCTTCTTGCATCTGTAAATTTAGCACCATCCTTGAACTTTAACTCTTCTCTTGCAAGTGCTCTTTTCACACATGCTCCTGTACCATCATGCTCTCCTTTCCCATGTCCTACCTCAGTAAAACTCCAAATATGTTGTACACCTGTTTCTTTGTGCATCCTTCTTAGCCAATAAAATATCTGTGCATTCTTGAATTGTGATGTACAGTTGTCCGACCAAATGTAATGTTGATTGAATAAAATGTTCCTCTCATTCAAGTTCACATAAAACACCTAGAAACACCCTTGCACATATTTTGTAGAATGTGTCTGATCATCAATTGATGTAGAAATGATACTCTCTTAATATTTTTTGATCTTTCTCAATGCTTTCTGGAGAGTGCATGAATGTTATATGCATGAAAATAACAACTTGCACCGAGTTATAGTATTGAGACTGAACCTCCATTTGTGGTTGCAATGTGTAATTATCTGCGAAGTCAACTACTGAAACAATAGTTCCAAGTGGGAATGTGTCCTTTCTTAACTTGAATTGTTCATCCAACCATCGAGCTCTATGTGTGTGCCTTGCATACTCATAAACAATTTCCTCTCTGAATTTGACCAAATATTCTGTTATAGGTAATTGTTATATAACAAGCTCACACCTCTTAGATTCTTTTCCATCTTTTAATTGATATGCCACCGATTTATATTTGTTGAAACCAACCAATTATTTTCCTATTGAATTTGTACTCTCCTCATGGATACAACTTTTCAGATTTGGCAAGCCACCACATACGTTGCACATTCCATCCAAACATGCTTTGTTATAAAAAAATTGTCTAGTTGATTTTTCACAAAATATTGTCAGAATAAATTCCCTTGAAGATTTTGGTGGGACATTTAATCCACACTCCTGCAACATGATGTCAGTATGCAAAACACGACGTATTTGAAAAAAAAACATCATAATGCATTGAAAATTCAACATGATGCCTGTAACAACAAGTGGTACGTGAGTGATTGATTTTCACATAAAAGGGTTTGTTCATTTCAAAGAATCTTTGGCTAATGTTAATTTGTGGATTTTCATTCTTAAACTTAGAGAACAATTGTGTTTGAGTCATATCTAAGAAATGTTTTACACACGATTCATGATTATGAGAACCTATTCTTCTTTTTACTGTATCTCTTTTATTAGGTGACACCCTTGTGTTCTCATTCCAAAATTTTACAATTAATTCTTTTAGAATATCAGATGTATTCTTGTCTTTCTGTGGGAGTCTACTAGAGAAATCCCAATAGTCAGTGTTATTGACTGAACTCAAGACTTTTGCGTCTCCCTATTGCTTTCATTAGTGTTTTTCTATTTAGCTTCAAAGCACTGTTTTTTTTCTAATCAAGCATTTATTAACTATTTTATCACTTATTATACAATTAGTAAGTGCACGCCATGTAACATTACTATCTTTGGTGCATCTGTTGGCACCTACAGTTTGGTATGCTTTATGTATATTTTCAACAATTGACGCATTTCGATCAACAACATTAGATGTTCTTAACCCCAGGGTCTTCATTGTAGGTCTCATCTTAATTAATTTCATCAATGTAACAAATAATTGACATCTTTGTGTGTCATTTAAATTCGTAAAGTAATTATCCCAAATTCCCCTAGCTTTTCTTCTCGCATTTCTGTCAAACATTTTGTTAGGCATTGGTTTTATAATGTTTTCATCAATTTCAATTAAGTGAATTGGTTTTCTTCACAAAATGGAAGGAGATGTTCTAAGAGGTGAAGATTCATTAAGAGGGTTACTTTCTTCATTCAGTGTTTCCATACAAATTTCAGAATTAACATTTGGATTCTCAGGTTCAACATTTGGTTCAGTAAAATTTCAATTCTGGATTCTTAGGTTCAAATTACCTGGTCTTAAATTTGGATTCTCAGGTAAAGGTTCAACATTTGGATTCTCAGGTAAAGGTTCAAAATTTGGATTCAGGTAAAGGTTCAACATCTTGGATTCTCAGGTAAAACTTCAACATTTGGATTCTCAGGTAAAGCTTCAATAAAACTCAATTTGGATTCTTCATAAAGAAAATTTCTTCATCCATACCAACATTATCATTCAATTCAATATCAAAATTCATAGAAAAATCATAATTCTCAGATACATTAGATACCTTTGATACAACAGATGTACCTTGCCCTACACGAAGTTTTTGCATCCTCTTCACTTTCTTAATTCTCAGCTCTTCCAATTGCTCTGGTGTCTTGTTATTGACTTTATTTGCATCCTTACGTCATTTTTTTCACCCATGATTGTAGAATAATATATTGTGGGGTAGGGGACAAGATGAACTACTAAAAATTCACAAAGAATGTACAGGAATCTGCAAGACCAGACAGAAATAGGACAGAAAACCTATGAAGGAGGGGAAAAAGACATTGGGGGGGCATAAATATGTAAAGAACATAACGTGTATGAGTTATAACACACGTTATAATGCATATTTATGTTTCATTCCCCATTTTCCAAGCCATGCCTCAAGGACTTGGATCCAGGTTTGGATCCCCAAGCCTGAGGCATGGACCTGCACAAACACAACAAACCACGTGTTTTTGCAGGAAAATGCAAAAAATCCACTTCTACCATGATAAATCAACATAAAACAATTGATTCATTTAAAAAAATTATACCATGACGTAGAACAGAGTTTCTTCTTTCTAAAAATATAATTTTTCAAATTTTCTGACTAATATAAGGTTTCCATATTATTTATTTTCTAACTATGCCTTTTTATAGCTATTTTTTGAATTTTAAACATGTCTATATTTCATCATATATCTTTTTTTTGGCTCATCGAAATTGAAAAAAAATATATACTAGCCCAAACTAGGCCTAATTCTATACATATTCAAAAAAAAATCTAATTTTCGATATTTTTTGAGGTAGTTAGGGGGGGCACGGTCAGAGCTCCATTATGTTTTTAAATTTAAAATTTATGTACTAGAAAAATCATTAAAAAATAAATACTCGCTAAAAAAATCTAAAAAAATGGAGCCCAAACTAGATGCTCCTAGCTATCTTTCTACCAAAGGGTTTTCAAAAATACTAAATGGTGCTCAAAAAATGGTGGGGGCACAAAAGTCACTCTATTATGTTTTTTTAACAAAAATAGGAGCACCTGTTGGTATTTTAGTTATTTGACCCACTTAAACTTATCCATTTTTCAATAAAATTTAGTAGCTTAGAAACTAGACTCAAAATGCTACGATTCATGTTCATACAACATCTTCCAATTTTGAGTGTAACTATTTCAAAAAACTCGTACAAGTTGAAGTTTTTTATTTTTCAGAAAAAATGCGTCCACTTAAGACCCTCTTTTGGCCCCCACTTACCCCACAATCAGATGAATCAAGAAAATTGTTTAGAGAATTAGGAACCTGAGCTTGTGCAATTTTAGGTTAACCTTTTTGAGTCTCATTATAGAATCAGCCATACATATTATATCGACATAAATGTGAGATGATAATATTAAGTATAATGGGTACTAGATTTCAGGTGATTGAGAATCACAGTTTTGAACAAAAGTCATTAGATCCAAAGAGGAATGAATCGGCAAAGAATCAATAGCTTTTGTCAGTGCGAATCGACCCCCTTCCTAAAAAGGCAATAGTATTATGGTTATATTTAGCAGAGAGAGTGTTTCTCATCCTCATTAAAAATTTTAATCTAGAATTGGGTAATGTTCTGCAACATCCTATAGTCATTCCAGATGACCTATAAAAATTTTGTCGCCTTAAAATCCTGATAATGAGATCCAATCATTCAAATTAGACCCTTGTAGTTGCAGCTTATCTTTTTTTTAAGTCAATATTTGTGGTTGTTCTTACATTTCTCATTGCCTACCCACATTTTTTCCATATTTCCTCATTAGTGACTATTGACATTTGAGATGCTAAATTATAGGGCCTTACGTTCATAATTATTTCAAGTAAATTTTGAAGAACAATGACTGCTTCAGCTGCAAAGCTCCATACAAATTTAAATCCATAACTTCTCCCTCCACACACATTCTTACTCCCTCTTCTTCTCGTCTCATGTTCTTCCCCAACTCTATTCCGCCATCATCTACACACTTCCACTTCATTCTCTCTGCACACTTTACTACCATTTCCGAACTATCATTGCCTCCCCTATCGGAATATCCATTGCACCTTTGCGGTGTGATTTCTAGTTTTAATTATCAATTAATCAATTTTATTTTAATTTTTTATTATTAAACACTTTTGACCGAAGCTTTAAACCGGAGGGTTAGGCCCCAACCATACAAGAGAGGAAGAAAATAAGAGGAAAAGAAGAAGAAGGGTGAGAGGGGGGAGAAGAAAGAAGGATGTCCAGTAGGAAAGAGGATGGGTGAAAGAAACACCAAAATGCAAAACCATAAATGGGAAAGAACAAGGAAGAACCAAAACACCACGAAGCAAACAAGAACCCCCGAGGCCGCAAACCTGAACACTCAGTTGATCTGAGTGCCCGCACGCCTATTAGCCTTGCACAGAAGGATGCGGAAGGCTCCACTCTCCCTGTCCTTGAGCTCATTCCAGTGATCGATGGCAGAGTGAACAGGAAACAGGGTTGCATTAATGTCCACCTCAGGTAGAAGTCTGTGGTCAAGTCGGCCCACCGTGAACATCGAATTGACGTTTTGAACATAGTTGAGCAGAACACACGTACTGGCCACTGAGCCACTGAATGCCACGACCGGACCCGATGGAAAGCTCATCAACTTCTTTGACCCAAAGAAGAGGATCTGGAAGAGAGAAGGCAAGCAGTTCATCATGAAGATCGACCCTGTGAGCAGGTTAAATCTTGTCGTCGGTGACAAATTCAACAATGATCGAGTCGTGATGAAGAAGTAGATAGAAAGAGACCTTTTCCGAAAGGCTGAAGTAATTTCCGAGTTGGAGCGAGAACGACGTGACCAGAAGTGATAAGAATCACCTAAGATAGTTTCAATAGCTTTGGCCTCTAATATGAAAAGAATAGCGGAAAACCTCAGAGAGGCGATACCTGTCAATTTCATGAGGCAAAGCTTCTTTTGGAATCGAGCTGCGAAGAAACACAAAAGGGAAACCAAGGAACGTCATGAAGGGAGAAAATAAATTAGCAAAACGGCACAGAAACAAAGGAAAAGAAGCATGGATCCACACAGAGCCGACGCCCATGCTTAAAAGGAGCATTACACGCGCGGAGGGGAAAAATCTAGTCTGTTGTTGTGTCCCCAACCATTCGTGTGATATGACAAAAGAGAGGCCTTGCCATGCTTCAGCACGCCTCGAAATGACATTTGGCAGCACTGTGATCGATGACGAAGTTAGTGAGAAGATCTGCAACATGATTAGCTTCTCGAAAGATATGTTGATGTGCCAAGTACGAAATTTGCCAAGCTAAAAGAGGATGCTAAAAATAAAAGGATTAATTTTCCACGAAGGGAAAGACCCACTAGATATAGCTTGTATAATGTTTTGGGAATCCCCTTCAATAAAAAGGGAGTCACATCCAAGTTGTGAACTGACCAATTTGACCCCTTCTAGAAGCATCTTGAGCTTCAGCCAAATTATAAGAGCAATCAAGAAGGGGAAAGGAACCCACAGAAATAAGATTACCTATCTCACACCTGCTAATACAACCAGCACCAGATTTATCCAGGGTTCCCCCTCGAGGCCCCATCGAAATTCAGCTTCCACATGCCCCTAGGGGGAGGTCTCCACTTGGCCCTTTTTCTTCTAATTAATTTCTCAACTTGTGAGAGACCTTTTTTGATGATGGAACCAGGGATGGGGGAGTTTTATAAGTGGCCATGAATTTCTGATAGCTGCATCTCTTGATGAAAAAATGGGATTAGAGATGTTGTTTTTACTGACTATTTCCAAGAATGGCCCACTTCCAGCTTATTGAGAAAAATAGGGAGCTCAGCAGTTTGTTCCCGGAATAGTCGTAAATTGCGGTTCCCACAAAATGTGTCAGATAAGAAAATAGGGGGCCGTGATCTATATAGAACCAAGGGAACTTTCTTGCCCGAATCTAGGCCAAGAAAGGAGAGTTTCACCAATATTTTTGCAATGGTACCCTAAACAAGGTTCAGTTTAGTTAAAAGCCAATGCCAACACCTGGAAGCAAAGGAACAAAAAAGGAGGAGATGATCCAAATCTTCCTCAGCTTCACCGCAGAGCACACATTTAGAGGGACCGGAGAATACCCAAGATCTTCTCCTCACTCTGATTTAGGATTTTCTTTTTAAAAACCAGCCAACCAAAAATAACAGCTTAGGGTAAAAGATAGGGATGCCAAAAGCCGAAGGAGCAGTCGAAGGAGCAGGGAGAACCCAGACCATACCGATTGATTAGTTGAGCATAATCGGATTTCTACCATGTATGAGCCAGAGGCGTCACCAAGCCATAATAGTTGATCTTCACCACCATTAAAGTGAGCATACTTGGCTGAGAAGGCATCTGTGAAGGAGGGAAGATATCTTGGTGGGTGGCTCTAATGGAGGTAATATCTTTCCATAACCAAGTCGGCGAGCCATTCGAATGTTGGCGACCAAAATCGGTAATATTAGTTCCCCAGGAAGCTCTGGAAATGTTCATAACTATATTTAAATTGGGAATGAGGTTAAGAGGGGACAACCCATTACAACTATCCTTCCAAAAGGCAACCAACTGACCATTGTTGATTTGCTAGAAGACCGAATCAGCGATCAGGGATTTGCAATTGCAGATAAAGTTCCAGCTATGAGAGCCTTTAGGGAGCTTTGAGTTGGAAAGTAGCAAGCTTGGGACGGCCGGCCTCTAGATATTTATGTGATAGCACTTGAAAAGCCAACTGCTTAGCATTCGAAATAAAGTTCCAAACAAGTTTAGCACCTAGAGTCGAGTTCTGAAGGGCTAGATCCAAAATTCCCAAACCACCTAATGGCTTGGGAAGCTTGAAAGTTTCCCAATTCACCAAGTGAAATTTTCTTCCTTCGGTGTTCCTTGTCCAGAGGAAGGATCTGACCATATTTCTCAATTTTGAGCAAGACATTCCTTGGTAACTACAAGACCGATAACATATAAATTGGGAGGGCCAGAAGGACAGAGTTAATCAAAAGAGCTCTTACCAACCAAGGACAACCATTTCCCCTTCCATGAGAGAAACCTTGACGATAAAGAATTGAGGAGCCCATCCCATAAATTTAGCTTTACTGTTGCCTGAGAAGAGAGCGATGCCCAAATATATATGTAGGAAGGGAGCCCACCACAAAGTCCAGAATGGTCAAGATCCCCTCACTGTAACCAGGGAGTGACATTAAAGAAGAAAATAACATATTATGAAAGTTGATTACTTGGCCAGTTGCTTACGAATAAGAATTCAGGATGGAAGATAAGCATCAGGCTTCTTGGAATAGACACTTGACCGAATAAGAAAGTGTCATCCGCAAACTGTTAGTGTGAGAGGTTGGGGAGGTTGGAAGTTAAACAGATGCCCTTAAGAACCCCATCCAGAAGAGTTGATTTGATGCAATACGACTCAGATGCCTCAGGGACCAGGATGAAAAGAAATGAGGAGAGAGGATCACCTTGCCTCAAACCCATGTTACTGCTAAAGAAACCTTCTGCCAAGCCATTAACTAGTACTAAAAATGGGGAGAAGAAATACAATTGAAAATCTAATTACAAAAGTGCCAGTTAAAAGCCCATGGCATGAAGGGACTTAATGAGGAATCTCCAGTTGATATGATCATAATATTTGCTAAAATCCAATTTAATCATTGTTGATGGCGCATCACAGCACCCCTGATTGTCTGCAACTCGATGGGTTGAGACTCTCAGTGCGATTGCATAACATGGAGATTTTCCCAAGTGTGGGACCTTGCGAATCGGGAAAGCTCTCTGGATGAAGGCCGGTTCCTATTCCTCTATTCAGATGCACACATAAAAATGCAGAGGGTTTACTCAAAAACCTAATCTAACTTTCCAAGGAGACAGGGTAAGAAGATGCATAAAAATAAACCTAAACTAACAGAGGTGATGCACTGAGGAATGAAGAACACCTATCTTGCCAACAAACACAAACCATTAAAATGTAATGCAAGATCATGCACAGATAACCAAATTTGCAATGAAAGATTAGAAGGATGCAAATGAACATAGAGAGGGTTGAGAATCATCCATAGACATGCATTATTTGCTCCAAATATTGATACAATACACTACAATATGCCAAGAGGCAAAGTTGCATTACAGTTTTAGATGGGAGGTTTAAACTCCACAAATTCGCCTGCGAAAGAGAAGAAGGGAGGGGCAAAACAAGAATTTCTAACCTTTAGAAAGAAGCTCCTCCTTACAATTTATAGGAAGAATGAGAAAGGGAAGAGAGAGGAAATCCAAATCTACCCCAACCACCTCTAGGTTGTATTTAATTCATCTCATTATGGTGGTAGGTGAGAACCCTAGCAAACCAAAAAAATGGAAAACTGTATTTTGCATTTTTGAAGAACTTGTTCTCACCCAATTAAAGATATGCAGTCGTAGTTGGGTAGAGGACCTTGTTAAATTTCTGAAAATTCCAACCTTGTGTTAATCCGAGCTCCCTGTGAAAAGTTATGGCCATTTGAATATCTAGGTCAGGGTTTGCTTTCTGTCGGGGTGTCAATGCTCAAAATGTTGTGCACCTCCTAAAGATGTGCCTCGGTGTATCCATATTCATGTCGACATACTTTCAAGTGCACCATAGGCACTGAAAATGTCATGTCGACATACTTTTAAGAGCGCCATAGGCGCTGAAATGTCATGTCGACATCTTTTAACCTGTGCCAGGGCGCATCCTTTTTCATGTCGACATCTTTTTACCTGCGCCTTCCAAACTGCGCCAGGGTGCATCCTTTTTCATGTTGACATATTTTTACCTATACCTTCCAACCATGCGACAGGGCGCATCCTTTTTCATGTCAACATCTTTTTACCTGTGCCTTCCAACCTGCGCCAGGGCGCATCCTTTTTCATGTCGACATCTTTTTACCTGTGCCTTCTAACCTGCACCAGGGCACATCCTTTTTCATGTCGACATCTTTAGTTTCTTTGATTTCCATATTCTTCTGTTTATCTATATTTACTCGGGGGAGGGAGATATATACAACAATCATCATACCAGTGCGAGAGGAGGAATGGAGAGTATGGATCAATTCATGGGAAATGATTATACCATCAGCAATAGACCTCCCAGGAATGAATCCGCTTTGTTCCTGTGCCACAAGTTTATGTAGAAGAGCACTCATTCTTGAAGCAATAGCATTAGATATTATTTTATAGGACGTATTACATAAGGAGATTGGCCTGAAGTCATCAAGAGATTCAGCTGGTGCTTTTTTGGGAAACATGCATATAAGGGTGTGATTAAGAGCACCAAGAAGCTTGCTTGAACAACAAGATTCCTCCACGGCATGCCAAACAATATCCTCAATAACGTCCTAGAAATCCTGGTAAAAAGAAGTTGGAAAGTCATCTGGTCTGGGCGCTTTATCCCTCTACATATAGAAAATGATCCTTGCGAACTTCATCCTTGGAAAAAGGAGAAAGAAGCTTAGCATTAGCAAAATCATCAACCATTTTAGGAATCTGATAAAAAAAGGAAAGCTGGGCGTCCAGATAGGAGGCCAAGTCACCATTCAAAATCTATTTTAAAAAAGGACACCGAATCGGATTTAATCTGAGATTGAGAGGACAACACCATGTCATTTTCTAACTTCAGTGGAGGAGATATAATTAACATTTCTTCTAGCTTTAACAGAAGCATAAAATAATTTGGTATTTTTGTCCCCATTAGACCAGCCACACTTCACACGATTTCTGTCTCCAGTGAATTTCCTCTTTAAGAATAAGATCACCAAGTTCACTAAGCAATGATTTTTCCTTGAATAAATCTTCCTGGTGCATACCACGAAAGAAAATAGATTCATTAAGAATACGTAATTCTTTCTCAACCCTCAGTTTTTCCTAAAAAATATTTTTAAAGCAGGAGATGTTCCAATCCAATAATTTGTCTTTCAGCATAGAAAGTTTTTTTGAGAGTTTATACATCCAAGTCCCTTCCACCGCGAAGGAGGCCCACCAAGAGTTAATCAAAGGCCTAAGAGAGGGATCCTGCAACCACATGGATTCAAACTTGAAAGGAGAGCAGCGTGGCGGGAGGTCAAAGGAAATGTTGAGAGAGACAGGAAAATGATTAGAGTCAGAGAAAGGAAGAATAGAGCATTTGATGAGGAAGTTGTTCTGAAGCCAGTCTTCTGAGATAAGAAATCGATCAAGGCAAACAGCCAAGGATTTGAACCCAAGACTGCTGGTAATTCCAAGTGAACCAACCAGAACTTGGTTCCACATCAACTAACTTGGCGAAGACAATGAAGGAGGTGAAA
The DNA here is from genome assembly GCA_019776745.2 of Taxus chinensis. NCBI lineage: Eukaryota > Viridiplantae > Streptophyta > Pinopsida > Cupressales > Taxaceae > Taxus > Taxus chinensis. Next base: position 699,068,566 of record CM034153.1, on the reverse strand, counting down.
TCCACTTGAGAACGAGGCTACCATTGAATTCATTCCTGTTTATCATTATCAGAGAGAGTAGCATTAAAATCCCCAGCCACAACAGTCTTTGAGTTCAGCGCTGAATCAATGACTTGCTGAATCTTGGACCAGAGCTCCCTTTTTTTTAACGGGTTATTAGGGCCATAGACATTGCATAGAAAGAAGGACACATCAGAATGTTCGATGAAGAATTTACACCAAATGAAATTTGTTTTGATCAATAGAGGCTCGAGGCCGCAGCTACTGGATTTCCACAGGAACTCCCAATCCACCAAAGGCTCCAACAGAGTCTGAGAAGCACCCTTCACATCCTTTCCATTTGTGAAACCAACCATTCTTACAATCGACTTTAGACATCTTAGTTTATTGGATAAGGCATATACCAACATTTGAATCGGGTAACATAGCATCTAAGCAGACGTTGTTTGTTAGAGGCATTCAAGCCCCTAACATTCCAAGAAAGAAGGATCATTTGATCTTCAGAGAGGACACACCTCTCCTACTTGAGGATGGAAAAAAGGAACGAATTTGAAGCTGCTTACCTGCTGCAATTTATTTGAGGGAAAGGATGCCTTTGGAAGGACACACCTGGCTAGGCTTTCGGTCCCATATCTATATTGAGAATGGCTGGTGTCAGAATTATCAAACACATATGACTGTTGTCCAGAGGCGGATCAATGGGGACATCTTCTGAACTATTTTTTAGTTCCTCGGAGTCTTTAACAATGGAGAGGATCAGCTCATCCTTCTCGTTCATCCATTTTTCCAAAGAGGCCGCATCCGCACCGAGACCAAGTGCAATGCCTTCTTGGAATAAAGAGAGAATCCAAGTAGAATCTTTCACAACAGGCACAGTTTCTTTTACCAGGGAGATTGTACTCGGGTCAAGAGCCAGAGGCTCTAACGCAGGAACAGAGCCTAGGAGAACAACACCAAGCGAGTGATCTTTCCCAAAAGATAGAGGTTCTACAGAATTGGAGCAGGAGACGGGATATTCTTTTTCCTCCATACGACGGAACATGGATACAGGAGAGGATTTTTACATGCTTTTTGAAAATGACCAAGTCGTTTACATTTAAAGAAACTGTTGGAAACCACCTCATAATCCACCTTCTGCACCCATTTCCCTTAAGGGGAAGAGATGAAAATGAATTCCTGCATTTTTTTAGAGGGATCTATAAAAATGCAGATCCTGGCAAAAGATGAAAGAGTGCCTTCCAAAGTAATAGGATCAATGCGAATGACGCGACCTAAGCTGGAGCAAATTTTAGTGAGAATGGAGGAGGACCAAAACTCACTTGGTAGTGATTAGAGCCTGATCCAAACTTAGAAGCCATCCATTTTAGCTTGAGATGGGTCAAAGTGGGCAATCCACTCTCGAATGTGTAGGTCGGTCTCAGCAAGAAGAAAATCTTTCCTCTCCAGGGTATCGTCCCTCTACGCCGAAGTGCGGAGGATAACAAGAAAAAAACTTTGGAATTTCCAAGAATCGAATGCGGAGACCGCTACCCCACTGACTATCGCACATAGCTGCGAATGCCCTCTACTGAGAGACGACGACCAACAAATTTAGAAATTATTTCTTCATTTTGCCAAGAAGGATGAGCTGCGTAGCCAGGTCATCCGAATCCTCCAAAGAGATAGCAACAAACTCCGTTTGAGCCGAATCGAGACAAAGCGGGTCGCCTTTTTAATTTACATCAAGATCACCAACCGAATCAGTATTTCTGGGACCCAGATGTTTCTACAATGCTTCCGACAGACCATGGCCCATGGCAAGCACCTACACAGAATCTCTGGTGGGGGAAGCTGACTTACCGTTGCATAAATTGAATTTTGAAAAAAATGACTGTTCTGGTCCATTTCGATGCCGCTTACCCTTCATGCTGCTCCCCTTTCCTCCAAGAACATGCTCATTCAATTAATCAAAAATTATTAATTAGGGATTTGGGAAGGGTTTACTCTTTTTTTTTGGGGTGTACACAATTCCTAAGGTGTGGTAAGTATTGTTTGGAGTGAAGGGAAAAGTTAAAAAATATAATTTCATCTATTGTTATGCCAACAACATAGCTAAATTGAATTAAAGGTGGTTCAACTTCACAATAACCACTTCATTTGTATCAATGACATTTTATTATTTTATGTTTGTTTCATTACATATATGTCACTTGCATATACCTAACAATTGTCTACATCGGAGTCATCTTATGTTTCCTTCACCCTTCAATATATTTATTTGGAAAAAAAAAGGAATTTCCAAAAATGGCAAGAGTAAACAAAATCATATTCATGAAAGTGTTGGAAGTGGTGATGATAATGGTGTTGGTGAATGGAACACAACACACAAACGTAGAGGTAAAGGTAATGATAGAGGCACCCAGTCCATCCATGCTTGGCATGATCCGCCCATTCCTTAAATGGAAATGGTTCCCTTTGCTCCTCAAACCCTTCCTTTTGATTTTATCTTGCTATTTTTCACTTAATCAAATTTGATGTGGGTTGGAAAAAATATACGTGAAATGAACATAAAGATTGTATCGCAACCATTGCTCTTGCAACATAACAAACACCCATATGGTCTTTATGAGAACCACTCAAATGACCAATGACTAAAGGAACTCAATTATTGTTGGTTGTTTGTGCATTGCATTTTTTCTTACAATTACTTGAGCTTAAAACTAAAAATAGGGTCTATAAAGTACTACATGATGCAAGCATTGCGGTTGGATTTTAAACCTCAAACTTATTGGATTTTCCTCTACTTTTTTTTTTGACCCATTAAGCACTAATTGCACTCACATGAATAATGTGAACCAGATTGAGATGATAAAGTGAAGCACAAATCACTAATATTATCTAGGTAGGAGAAATCTATGTTGTGGAATAGTGTGGGACACGCATGCATTTAATTCCCACATTTTTATTTCCAACTTTCCATTCATGTCTTCGGCTTATCTAACAAATTATATGTCGTCCAATCAAAAATCTTGACATCGTATAAAATAAAATTAAAAAATAGCAAAGCCCCTTTTCCCCATATTTTGCCAAAAATTTCCATTTCTTTCGGTTGTGTAAGGGGCCGATTTTTGGCGTCGTAGAGCTAACAGACAAGTTAACGACAGTGACTGAGCGACCCCTCCATATGGCATAAAATAGACGTAACATGACGTTATTCTTAAGTTGAATACTATTTTTGATTAAGTTGACTCAAGTTACTAAATATATATTTCATCATATCTACACATTGCATCTGAAAACTTCTCTCCTTGTTTTCTCCTCGTTATGGAAAATATTTTAATCAAACCTTCTTGATATATGTCAAAATATCTTTCCAAAATTTTCACCTCTCAAAAACTAACAAAATATAAATCCAGACCAACCTATTAAAGTTATTCTAAAACTTTTGAATGGGAAATAAAATTTTCCTGGTGCTCATAATCATGTGACCAATTGCTAGAGGGGATAATCATTGTTGATTATTCATGCGTCACTTGTTTTCCTGTAATTAATTGAGCTAAAAACTGGAAAGGGGGCTACAAAGTGCTAGAAGAAGGCATCATTGATGTTGGGATTCAACCTTGGAGCCTATTGGAATTTCCTTTTATTTTTGAGCCCTTGTAAGCGCAAATTGCACTCATGTAAATAATGTGAGCGTGATCAAGAATATAAAGTGGAGGACAAATAAAAAATATTATTTGGGTAAGAACAATTTGAGCTATGGAATAGGTGTGGGACATGCAAGTATTTAATTCCCACATTTTGTAGATGTACTTGTCAGCACTGGGGTGGAAAGACCTCAACTGCCAAGCTTTTGATCTGCAACCTACTGCTCACAAATCCTCCGTTGCATCGATAAACCACAAATTGTAAAAGCAGACACCATCACTTATATGCACAAAAAAAAGTAAGGCCAACTATGAATTATCCACAAAAAATATTGCATGATACCCATTGTTGAATTTTAATGTTAAGAAGTAATTATGTTTATAACTATTTTTCCAAACTAGACTGATGTGAGCAAATTTTGACAACTGATGAAATGATTCCTCCTTTACAAATGCCTCAAACATTAATTGCACTTATAGGCGTTTCCAATTGGGAGTCTTGGTGGTTGTTCCTAACATGCATCAAGCATTGGTCGTAAATGTGCATGAAATCAACGACATAAAGAACCTTACACGCATAATTTTGGTATCTAACATATGTAGACTTCGGGATTCAAACATATGCATGTTTTTCGTGGAAGTATTCATCGTTGACGCCTTAATTTCTGAGATATTTCTGAAGTACGTTGCCTCTACAAATTGCACACTACAACCCCTCTCTCTCTTTCAAATGATTGACAAGCATGACACATGGTTCATATGTGATTTTCCCCACACCTTTTGTTCTCTTCCCTCAAACCCCTTCTTCACCACCCCTTCCTCCTCCCATTTTACGCTCCCTCAAATTTTACTTATTTATTCGCCGTCGCATTACCGTCAGCGTTTCCGCACATTTTGCCTGCAAGCTACTTCATTCTCAGATGGTTACAGCCGAATTCGGACCAGAAGCATTCCTATGGAACCGTCTTATCAGCTCATATGTATAATTCAATAGTCTAGAGGACGCACGTCAAGTGTTTGACATGCCTCAACGGAAAACATGTTCTTGGAATTTTATCATCAGTGGGTGTACGAGGTTTGGGAGAATTGTGGATGCACATCAACTGTTTGACCAAATGCCTGAACGAGATGCTATATCATGGAATGCAATGATTGCAGGGTATGCGCAAAATGGATATAGCAAAGAGTCCCTGGAGTTGTTTGGAGACATGCAGCGTTTAGTCGAAACGACGAACAAGTTTTCATTTTCTAGTGTACTGAGTAGCTGTGGAGATTTGGCAGCTGCTCACGAGGGGAAGCAGGTAGTTTTATGGGTTATTTTCGGCAAATTGACTACTGTTTTTTCTGTAAATTTGGAGACTTAGATTTTAATCTATCCCGCATCATTATTTTCAACCTAATAATGGGGTTTGAAAGATTGTGAAGGAGATCCCAAAGTTGGGGTTTTTAAATCTTTTTACACAGTTGCTATAAAATGTTTCTTATGTAACTATTAACAATTTTTGTCATTTAATAAATTATCTAAAACAAAACTTTCCCATATGAAATATACATGACCTTTTGCTTGATATTTTAAGCTCTATATATATATATATATATTTTATATTTTGGTCAGTCTTGGGTGAGGTTATGAGTAGCTTGAACTTTGTGTATTATTGTTAAATGTACCCATTTTGGCTACACCTATATCCCTATATTCAAAAAAATAGAAGGGAATGCATAGATTGTTCGGGGTAATCGATATTTACGATGCATTTCGCCATTACTGTGGGCAGCAAATTCCAAACACGCAAACGAATCGTTGAGGGCCCGTCTACTGCAATGTCGCATTGGAGCCATGTGTGTGCCAGTGCTTCGTAATATGTACCAGTGGTATGATCAGGTTATGCTGTGACCGTTATTTTAATGAGTGGGTTTTCCTTTAAAAATTGTATCCAAAGGTTCAATGGCGAGAAGTGGACAGCATTTGAAGTTAAAGAAGATAATCATGTATTAAAAACATAGTTTTTTCATTACATTTATTAAATAAATAAATAATCATATTTAAAATATCTGATTGAAATGTCGAAGGAGATGCATGCAAGAAATTAAATTTCAAAAAGCGAAACATTAAAAGAGGGGTGATTAAGAAGGGGCTTGAGGTAGGAGAAGTCTCCGAAAGGAGAAAATGTTGGTGGGTATCAATACAAAACTCTTCTTTCTTATAATCAGGCACATATGAACCACGTGCAATATATGGAAGTGCAAATACAGGGCTGGAAGTATCTTATTGGAAGCTAACCTACCTTGCATCCATCCAATTAGATTATTCTTCCTTGTTAAGATCAGTGAGGAGTGTTGTGGGTTCTCCAAAACCTTACGTTGTTTCTACCTTCTCTGCATATCATTTTATACAAATTTTTCATTTCCCATATGAACCACATCTGTCATGCCTGGTATGTATCGATCAGATAACATGTAAAACATATCAATTTGACCAAAATGTAAGATACTCACTGTTAAGAATCAATGCAGTGAAAGAGATGTGAGTGTCTAAATAGAGGATAAGGAAAATCCACATTTCTAAGGTATGCAGTTTTTGCTCAAAGGAAATGAATATGTAGCTTGTGAATCTTACTATGGACAACTGGTGTGACTGTATATCGTTATAAACATCTGACACTAAGAAATTATAAACAATATATCAAATACATAACCATATATGGACTGTTCAGGAAAAAAAAAAATACCCCATCAAATCTGTACTTGGTTTAAACAATATGTCAAATACATAACCATATACCTATGGAATGTTTAGGAAAAAAAATACCCCATTGAATCTATACTTGGTTTACATTTTTATTAAAAACCATCCATGTTGTTATGGCGATAGGCGTTTCTTTACAGTGGAGATTTTTCTGGACTGTTCATATCGACGGCGCACACTCTCTGTTGGGCATTGCAAGACCATTGCAGTAATCTTCTCCTTTGATCCCCTGTTTCGTGTAGCATACGTCTGCACTGTTGCTGGAAAAGACGTGCGCATTAACCTGGCTCGCTGTTGTTCGTTGGCGAGCAATTTAAACCCCGTCCGTTAATCATGTTTGGAACTGTTGCAAGTGCGCCGATTTCAGTTTCGCTTACCCATGGGCCATACTTGATTAAGCCAGCGGCTACCCATCACCGAAAATGCACCTATGCATGTGGGCATTTTTTTCATGTCATGCATGTGTTGACATAGCCATTGCCCTCGCCGGAAAGGACTGATGTGCCGGAAAGGACTGATGTAACAGTTTGAGTTTGAATCTCAATTATCTTTTGACTGTCCCGCCCAAAATATTTTCAAATTACAATACTACGACATGGGACGGGATAGTCATTGTGAAACAGGGCGAGAAGAAAGAGGGGCTGCTGGGTTACACCCACGATGCCTGTAATGGGCCAGGCTTCAACAAAAGGAAAAGCACCAGTTCAACGGGATCAAGAGGAGGCGGCCTTGACACCAGTTCAGTAGATATCGCCACTGATGAAATAACCTCTTCACCGCCCAAAGCAGAACTTGTCCGCGAAAGCACTTGCTCTTCTTTAGGAGAAAAAGGTAGAGTCTCACCATTCTCTTCATTACATCCAGATGTTAAACACGGCGCCTTCACAAATTCTCTCCCTGCCGTCTGTGTATTTGTAGAATGTGCCTGATGGCTACGTCTTCTCCTTCCTCGCATTTAAGCTCAGTGGGTATGAATTCATTGAGAGAGGTGTTTAAGAGTGCGATGGATAATGAGAACAGTTCGGTCAGAAGTTTTTACAATGCAAAAACATGAATGGAAATGGTATGAGAAATGATCCAGTGGAAGATGCTGTCCTGGAGAATGGTTTGGCAGAACAGGGGAGTTCAACATGTCATAAGCTAGTCTTGAGCAACCAAAACCCATCTGAGAATGGAATCACTGGGGGATTTCAAGGCCAAAGAAAGTGCTATAAGGCGTGAAACTGAAGGGGAATTCAGGCTTCTAGGGAGGGAGAGAGGCAGATAGAATCTCTGGCAGGCTTTTGGGTGTGGGGGAAAATTGGTAGAATAAGTAGCATGGGCTAGAAAAGTTTCAGTCAGCAATGAGGGAGATAGAGAAAGGGAAGCGCGCTCATTTGTTTACCAAGTGGAGAAGAATCTGCAAACACACTTTTTAAAGAGGAGGATTTTACAACTGATACAGAAATAACACAAGAACAGGAATGGACTAGAAGGGAACCACAGATCTCTTGCGAGCATCTTGATCATGTGGACATGATGGGCCTCAATAAAACTACATCCAGACTAAGATACCTGATTAATTGGCTTGTTACTTCCTTACTGCAGCTTAGATTCCCAGGAGCTAATGACACGAATCCTCTAGTGCATATCTATGGACCCAAGATCAAATATGATCGAGGGTGCAGCTCTAGCTTTTAATTTGTATGACTGTAATGGCACTCTGATAAATCCAGAACTTGTACAGAAGGTTGCAGAGAAAAACAATATTTCTCTTGGTTTGGGTTTTCTTAGTCATCTGAGGTTTACAGAGAATGATACAGATCTGAGGGATGCGTCATATTCCAATAATACTTCTCTTTGCAAACCTATATTGAATGGTCGGTATGACAGCAAGAATGTATTCGTTAGAGTTGAAGTGGTAACTGCTTCTCTTGGGTTTCTCTCTAATTTTGAAGATGTGTACAGAATGTGGGCATTTGTGGCCAAGTTTCTTAATGCTGATTTTTGTAAGGAAGATGTGTCTCAGATAGCTCCTCAAGCTGGGAAAAATCAATGAAGGGAAACCCAATCGAATTTTTCTCCTTCAGTGTGCTAATCAATGTAAATATGATATTGCTCGACTACTGCTAAGGAAAACCTTTTCTTAGCAACTGTCAATGTCTCAACACTTGTGGTAGGCCTGATGGTAGTGGCTGCATGCACTCTCATTTAAAATACCCCCAACAATTGTTTGTAGTTATATGGACTCAAAAGTATTGTCACGAGGGTCTGTGATTAGCATTGCTGTTGGATTTGCATTGTACAGTACCGGAGATGCCCTTGTTCATCTCACAGCCTTACTCTTTTTTTTTGTGCTTCTCCTCTTTTCAAGCCATTTTGAGGTAAGGTTCAAGTTGTCAAGATGAGGCATGATCATTGATGAATAACTTGTTCCGAAAATTTGCTCTGATGGCATTGCTTCTTAACAAAGATGCTATTTTTTTGCCCATTTGAGAATTATTCAGGGTTTCCTTTTACAAATGCTTGGAAGGCCAGTACTAATTAGAACAAATTAGAGATTTGAGGTTCATTTCTACAGTATTGTCACATTGTAGAAATAGTTTTTATTTTCTGACAATTCCAGTCTGGTACTAAACCCATCGTCAGGGAGAAGCAGCCTAGAACAGATTGTTCCTTCAAAGCCCCACCCAATGAGAAAATTGTGGCAATTTTGTGTTGTGTGTGGTGGTTTAAGGAAACACATGACCTCTGAAGATTTGACAAGCATTTTCTGTGTTGAGTTCCCTGCACAGTCTCTCTACATTGTCTCAGTAAGTAAACCTTTCTGTCACTGATCTTGATATCGTCCTACTATGAGAAAGTTGGTTTGCCACATTTGGTGTAAAGGTAAAGATGGAATTGATTTATATTTTAAGGGTTTGTAAGGGATGTATATGCATATTTTTGCAGAGAGGAATTCTTTATTATGTAAGCAGGGATCATTTGTAACCAGCCTCCAATGTCCAGAAAAAGTGAGGGTGTTATTAGTCTTGCAAATTTTGAATAAAAGAAATTTTAAAGTAGTTCTTATTTTGTAGTCTCTTGCTTATATTTAGGGTTTGTTGTATGGCATAAACCATTGTTTCAGCCATGTTCTATGGACTGGAGTTCTATTCCCAGAGACAAAAACAAAAAAAGTTTCTTACTAGGTATACCCATAGACATAATCTATTCAATGTTGGAAAAATAAATCAATCCCCGACTTGGGCAGGGTGGTGTCTATTCCCTTGAATTCACATCCAATTCGAATGCAGTCTCTTAGGATTTATTTGTTGATGGAATGGCTAACATTTGTGACATATCTTCATCCACATCAGTTAAATAAATATTTAGATAACTAAAAATATTATTAATAATTTTCTTACTCTGTAAAAGGGTATATACTATAACAGAAGTTGTTCAGGGTTGGTATGCAGATAACACAGAATAATTAATAGAATTAATACTTGTATTGACTGTATTTTTTGAAGAGATTATTTATTTAAACAAAAGTTCAGAAGGGTTGGTATAACTGTTACTAGTACTTTATCTAACAATCAACTAACTAGTAGTAATTAATAATACTTGCACCAATTGTTATAAAGATACCTCCTAGTAATGTTAATGAATAAATTTCTAAATTCATTCCAATCAATTTGGTTTTGGTAACACATGATTTGTAATTCTTGGAATTATTTGTGTAACCAATTGAGTACAATAATCCCTTACAAGGCTTAACCATTCATTACACTTGTTTTATTTTTTGTGGCCTTTACAAGTGTAAACTTGAATTTTTCTTTCTTTTGTCGTGTATTTTTTCTTTATAATTGAAGTTAGCAAGAATTTGTTGTATAATAAGTTTTTGATTTCTTAAATAGGGTTGCCAAGAGTGTAAGGACTTGTGAGTTTTTTCGAGTCCTAGCCTTGGGCTAGGGTTAGGAGGATTGAAACCTCTGCACACATACAATAACAAGTGTGACATGTATCAAGCCATGACTGACATTCTTGGAGTTCCCCTCAGAATGGTTGGAATCAGCCTCTCATATATCAAAAGTGTGTTTGTATACATTCCTTCGCAATTACCGGCAATACAAAAATGGGGGTTGTCCCTATAAAAGTGAATGATTCAATTAGGTTGAGGCACTACTTGAATTTTGAAAAATGTGGAAGCCGTTACGTGTTACCTACTTGTAGGGGCCTCTTTGGAGGAGCTCAAGGGGTGTATTGGGTTGGGCAGAACTTCGGAAATCTAGGTGGGTGGTGACACAAAACAAATTGATATGAACGGGCAAAGTATGTATTGTCAAGGCTTGGATAGGGTGGTTTCTTATTAGGGTTTGGGTGATCCAAATTGATAAGCACAAGGCAATAATTCTAACTCAAGTTTGAAATCATAGTTATTGTTATCAACATAAGATTCCAAATGCTCTTAACAAAATATTTAGAATATTGAAAGTCAGAATATTCCACAAGAGAGCAACTACTAAACAAAATGTCGCCACGATGGATGGACACCCCACACGTGTATATTATATATTGTTCTTTGGGCGTTTTAAATTTCAATTACCGGCCCTCAATTGTCAATATGATTGATTCAAGAAAGAATTTCAAATTCATATGTCAATCACCCTTTAAGTATTAGGACACTCGAGGGGTAGTAAGGGATAATTTTACCTTTTTAATGAAAAAATTAGGAATGCACTAGATAATGATATTTAATCTAACCCATAGATTAAAATTATGGTACACGAGAAGAAGGTACAACATGGAATCATCAAAGCTAGAGTTGATAACTAGTTGGAGAGGAATAAACATAAGAGGGGTATGGATAATATGATGAATAAGAGGAAAATAAAGAGTATTTGATAAAATCCATACGCATGAAAATTCCCAAAGCTCCCCTCATTCACAATAGATCCACCTATATCCCTACCTCTAGGTGTTACTCAAGGTTCCTCTAGTTCTCATACTTAATCTACACTAAAACCTCACATAGGCATAATAAGTTTTGTGTGTATTGTCTCTTCAGATGTTCCTTTCACAATTATTTTTTTCACACCAATTGATGTATCTGATAGTGATTTTTTGATTATGTCTCAAGTATTTTTTCCCAAGTTATTATTCTTTAAAAAAGTTTTTTTTATCCAATTGACTCTTTGACATAAGTTGTATCAATTTCTAATATTTCTCATACCAGATTGATTTCAAATGTTCCTACAAATATAGTAGAGGTTTTGTAGCTAGTAACTCCTTGTTGTTTTTATGGAGGTTGAAGTTTTAAGTGATTTTCTAATTTTAAGCCAAGGTCATGCCATCTCCAATACCTCTATTATTTAGGATATCCGTATCATGACCCCTATTTCCACACCATCTTCATCTTCCATTACTCAATTTGGTATTATCATCTTCCCAACATCTTCCATCTATTCTATCAATCCTCGAGATATCCTAACTACTCCTTTACTTGTTAACACTACCACTATAGGTGATGACATAACACATGGTAGCTAACTAACATAAGAGATGTTTTTAGAAAAAGTCCATTAGAATATCCATAAAGGAGATAGTTCAAGGCCATGTTTTATTTCATGGATGACTCTATTAGTCCCATGGTATCTTTCATTCATAATTTGGATAGGAGTGCAAACTTCATTTACCATACCTTTTTCCAACCCATCCTTTATGATACCTCCTATGTTTTCATATATTGATGTTACCAATACTTTTTTGTTGATTCTCATAGTAAAGATGTCCCTCTTACTATTATGACCTTAAGTATTATGGATGTCAGTACAATACCTATCCCCATGAGATCAATCACTAAGGCTATGATGTATACATTAGAAAATAGGATCCCTCTACAAAATCTATAGATGTAGCCTACATAGATCATCGAGAATGTGTGAAAAAATAATTAGCTCAAACACAAAAGGTTACATTCCCTATAATTCTTAATAAGTGATTCCAAACTCTTGCACTCCTTGATGTCATGTGTGTACATCACACATCTACAGAAAGAATTTCATGGTAAAAGTTTAAAGTTGTTTCCTTGTGCCAAATTCCAAATCATCTTTAGATATTGGTAGATATATGCACACCATCAAGATGAGGTTATGGACATATTGTTATACAACAATGAATATGTTTATTATGTGGATAATTGACGATCCTTAGGATTGTTTAGTGTTTCTAGGAATCTATTGAACATTCCTATCCCATGTCAAGCATAGAAGTATTATGATAGCACAAAAATTGTTTCATCCTCACTTAAGAATCTAAAATACATATATGTACAATGAAGAGGTGTCACAATGCATTATTAATGTTCTTTGGCTACACAATATTTTAAGATGCCATATCTCCATTTTTACATTACGCTATTTAATATGTGGTTGCATTGACTACTAGGAAGTGTTTTCGAAGAAGAATCTAGTACAAACTATAATACCCCACAAGTAAAGTCAAGAAGATGAACAAGATCACCGTCATTCGACCGATATGGACATCAAAGTAGAATTGAAACAAGTTGTCTTCAATACAATAAGGGAACCATGAAGGGGCATAAAATATGGTTATTAAAAATTACTAAAGTAATGAAGATGCAATATGAGTACATTTATGATATATTGTTTAACATGGTAAAGATTCCATATTTGAAGACAATAGATACTTACTTCATGTTCCATTGATAAGACTGTTGATACCTCTTTGCAATTTCTTAATGTAACAACTTGGATACTAAGTTGTAGTAATATCGGTTTTTATGGCTATATGCTTTGTCGATATTTTATGAAATGTCAATCATTGGATTCATTTCATAATTATGTTTGAGGGCATATATTAAAACTCTTTAATTTAGTAATATATTAATCGGTACCTTAAATACAGGAATAATTAGAACCTAAAGTAAGGTTAAACCTTTGGCTTCAAGTGGGAATCAAAAGATATAAAATTCAGTGATATAATTGTTCAGGTTTTGTAGAGAGCCCTGAAACGAAGATGTCGGAGTTGAACAAGAAGATGAGTCATTTCGTATGGAAATAGAGTTTTTCAATGGCGAAAAACACACTCTATTTTTCATCACTTTGAAAATGATTCAACCCCTCTCCACTTGAAGTAGTTATGTGGAGTCAATTTTTACAAGGAAAGGAAAAGCACTGCGAGTTATTTTGGAGAACGGGATTGTGTTTTTCAAAATGGTTGAAAAACACTGATTTTTCAACGTGGCGAAAAACACACTTTATTTTTCATCACTTTGGAAAAATTCAACCCCTCTCCACTTGATAAGTAGTTGATGTGGAGTCAATGTTTAGAAGGACAAGGAAAAGCACCGCAGGTTATACCTTTTGGAGAATGGGATTGCAATTTTCAAAATGCTGAAAAACACCGTGTATTTTTCAACAGGCGAAAAAACACACTCTGTTTTTCATCGCTTTGGAAAAATTCAACCCCTCTCCACCTGATAAGTAGTTGATGTGGAGTCAATGTTTACAAGGAGAAGGAAAATACCACGGGTTACACCTTTTGGAGAATGGGATTGCGATTTTCAAAATGTTGAAAAACACTGTGTATTTTTCAACTTGACAAATAACACACTCTATTTTTCATCGCTTTAGAAAAATTCAACCCCTCTCCACCTGATAAGTAGTTGATGTGGATTCAATGTTTACAAGGAGAAGGAAAATAACCGCGGGTTACACCTTTTGGAGAACGGGATTACGAGTTTCAAAATGTTGAAAAACACACTGTGTGTTTTTCAACGTGGCGAATAACACACTCTATTTTTCATTGCTTTGAAAATTAAACCCCTCTCCATGATAAGTAGTTGATTGGAGTCAATGTTTACAAGGAGAAGGAAAAGCACCGCAGGTTACACCTTTTGGAGAAAGGATGCGATTTTCAAAATGCTGAAAAATACCATGCGTTTTTCAACGTGGCGAAAAACACACTCTATTTTTCAACGCTTTGGAAAAATTCAACCCCTATCCACCTGATAAGTAGTTGATGTGGATTCAATGTTTACAAGGAGAAGGAAAATCACCGTGGGTTACACCTTTTGGAGAACGGGATTACGTTTTCAAAATGCTGAAAAACACCGTGCGTTTTTCAACTTGGCGTGAATAACACACTCTGTTTTTCATCACTTTGGAAAAATTCAACCCCTCTCCACCTGATAAGTAGTTAATGTGGAGTCAATGTTTACAAGGAGAAGGAAAAGCACCGTGGGTTACACCTTTTGGAGAACGGGATTGCAATTTTCAAAATGCTGAAAAACACCATGCGTTTTTCAACTTGGCGGAATAACACACTCTATTTTTCATCGCTTTGAAAAATTCAACCCCTCTCCACCTGATAAGTAGTTTATGTGGAGTCAATTTTTACAAGGAGAAGGAAAAGCACCATGGGTTACACCTTTTGGAGAACATGATTGCATTTTTCAAAATGTTGAAAAACACCGTGCGTTTTTCAACATGGCAAATAACACACTCTGTTTTTCATCGCTTTGGAAAAATTCAACCCCTCTCCACCTGATAAGTAGTTGATGTGGAGTCAATTTTTACAAGGATAAGGAAAATCACCATGGGTTACACCTTTTGGAGAACGTGATTGCGATTTTTCAAAATGCTGAAAAACACCGTGCGTTTTTCAACGTGGCGGAAAACACACTTTATTTTTCATCACTTTGGAAAAATTCAACCCCTCTCCACCTGATAAGTAGTTGATGTGGAGTCAATGTTTACAATGATAAGGAAAATCACCGTGGGTTACACCCTTTTGGAGAACGGGATTACGATTTTTTCAAAATGCTAAAAAACACTATGTACGTTTTTCAACGTGGCGAAAAACACACTCTGTTTTTCATCGCTTTGTAAAAATTCAACCCCTCTCCACCTAATAAGTAGTTGATGTGGAGTCAATGTTTTACAAGGAGAAGGAAAAGCACTAGCAGGTTACACCTTTTGGAGAACGGGATTACGTTTTTCAAAATGTTGAAAAACACCATGCGTTTTTCAACGTGGCGACAAAACACACTCTGTTTTTCATCACTTTGAAAATATTCAACCCCTCTCCACCTGATAAGTAGTTGATGTGGAGTCAATGTTTACAAGGAGAAGGAAAAGCACCGCATGTTACACCTTTTGGAGAACGGGATTACGTTTTTCAAAATGTGAAAAACACCGTGCATTTTTCAACGTGGCGGAAAACACACTCTATTTTTCATCACTTTGGAAAATATTCAACCCCTCTCCACTTGATAAGTAGTTTATGTGGAGTCAATGTTTACAACAAGTAGGAAAATCACCACGGGTTGCACCTTTTGGAGAACGGGATCGAGTTTTTTCAAAGTGGAAAAAAACTGGAAAACGTGGTGACACACTGTTTTTTCATCACTTTTAAAATACTTCAACCCCTCTCCACCTGATAAGTAGTTTATGTGGATTCAATGTTGTACAAGGATAAGGAAAAGCACTGCGAGTTACACCTTTTGGAGAACAAGATTGCATTTTTCAAAATGTTGAAAAACACCATGCGTTTTTCAACGTGGCAAAACACACTCTATTTTTCATCGCTTTAGAAAAATTCAACCCCTCTCCACCTGATAATTAGTTGATGTGGAGTCAATTTTTACAAGGAGAAGGAAAAGCACTGTTGGTTACACCTTTTGGAGAACAGGATTGCGATTTTCAAAATGCTGAAAAACACCGTGTTTTTCAATGTGGCAGAATACACACCCTATTTTTCATCACTTTGGAAAAATTCAACCCCTCTCCACCTGATAATTATGTTGATGTGGATTCAATGTTTATAAGAAGAAGGAAAAGCACCGTAGGTTACACCTTTTGGAGAACGGGATTGCATTTTTCAAAATGCTGAAAAACACCGTGCATTTTTCAATGTGGCAGAAAACACTACTCTATTTTTCATCACTTTGGAAATATTCAACCCCTCTCCACCTGATAAGTACTTGATGTGGATTCAATGTTTACAAGGGGAAGGAAAATCATTGCAGGGTTACACCTTTTGGAGAATGGATTGCGATTTTCAAAGTGCTGAAAAACACCGTGCGTTTTTCAATGTGGCGGAATACATGACTTGTTTTTCATCACTTTGGAAAACCTCAACCAATTATCCACTTGATAAGTATTTGATGTGGAGTCAATGTTTACAACAAGAAGGAAAAGCACCACGGGTTACACCTTTTGGAGAACGGGATTGCGATTTTCAAAGTGCTAAAAAACACCGTGCGTTTTTCAACGTGGCAGAATACATGACCTATTTCTCATCACTTTGGAATAACTTAAACCCTTCTCCACCTAAAAAGTAGTTGATGTGGACTCAATGTTTACAACAAGAAGGAAAAGCACTGTGGGTTATGCCCATTTTGGAGAACGGGATCACATTTTTCAAAGTGCTGAAAAACACCGTGCATTTTTCAACGTGGCGGAATACACGACCTATTTCTCATCACTTTGGAAAAACTCAACCCATCTCCACCTGAACAAGTACTTGATGTGGATTCAATTTTTACAACAAGAAGGAAAAGCACTGCGGGTTGCCCCTTTTGGAGAATGGGATCACATTTTTCAAAGTGTTGAAAAACACCGTGCACAACGTGGCAGAATACAAAACCCGTTTTTCATCGCTTTGTAAAAACTCAACCCTTCTCCACCTGAAAAGTAGTTGATGTGGATTCAATGTTTACAACAAGAAGGAAAAGCACTAGGGGTTGCACCTTTTGGAGAACAGGGATCACGTTTTTCAAAGTGCTGAAAAACATCATGTGTTTTTTTAATGTGGCAGAATACACGACCTATTTTCATCGCTTTGGAAAAATTCAACCCTTCTCCACCTGACAAGTAGTTGATGTGGATTCAATGTTTACAACAAGAAGGAAAAGCACCGGGGTTGCCCCTTTTGGAGAACGGGATCACGTTTTTCAAAGTGCTGAAAAACACCGTACGTTTTTTCAATGTGGAGGAATACACGACCTTTTTTTCATCGCTTTGGAAAAATTCAACCCTTCTCCACCTGAAAATTAGTTGATGTGGAGTCAATGTTTACAACAAGAAGGAAAATCACTGGGGGTTTCCCCTTTTGGAGAACGGGATCACATTTTTCAAAAGTGCTTAAAAACACTATGTGTTTTTCAACGTGGCTGAATACACTACCTATTTTCCCATCACTTTGGGAAAAATTCCACAATTCTCCATCTGACAAGTAGTTGATGTGGATTCAATTTTTACAACAAGAAGGGATAATCACTGGGGGTTGCCCCTATTTGAGAATGGGGATCAAGTTTATAAAAGTACTGAAAAACACTATGTGTTACTCAACGAGGCTGAATACAGGACTTGTTTCTCATCACTTTAGAACAATTCAACCCCTCTCCAACTGATAAGTATTTAATGTGGAGTTAATGTTTATGGAAGAAGAAAAAACACCGTGGGTTACACATGTTGGAGAACAGGATCACGTTTTTCATAGTGATAGAATAATATCGTGTGTTTATCAACATGATACACGACCTATTTTCCATCACATTAGAAAAATTTAAAAATTCTCCACCTGATAGTTGATGTGGATTCAATTTTTACAACAATTAGGAAAATCACTGTAGGTTGCCCCTTTTGGAGAACGGGATCGTGTTTTTCAAAGTGTTGAAAAACACCGTGTGTTTTTCAATGTGGCGGAAAACACACTCATGTTTCTCATCGCTTTAGAAATATTCAATCCCTCTCCACATGATAAGTAGTTTGATATGGAATCAATGTTTACAGGGAGAAGGAAAATCACCACGGGTTACACATTTTGGAGAACGGGATTGTGATTTTCAAAATGCTAAAAAACACTATACGTTTTTCATTGTAGCAAAAAACACAGTCTATTTTTCATCTCTTTGGAAAAATTCAACCCCTATTATGTAGTTGATGTGGAGTCAATGTTTACAAGGAGAAGGAAAAGCACTGCGGGTTACACCTTTCAGAGAATGGGATTGCATTTTTCAAAATGTTGAAAAACACCATGCGTTTTTTCAACGTGGTGGAAAACATGCTCCATTTTTCATCGCTTTGGAAAAGTTCAACCCCTATCCACCTGATAAGTAGTTTATGTGGATTTAATGTTTACAAGGAGAAGGAAAAGTACCGCGGGTTACACCTTTTGGAGAACGGGATTGCGTTTTTCAAAATGCTGAAAAATAGGGATTGCGTTTTTCAAAATGCTGAAAAATAGCATGCGTTTTTCAGTTTGGTGAAAAACACACCCATGTTTTTCATCACTTTGGAAAATTTCAACCCATATCCACCTGACTATTAGTTTATTTGGATTCAATCTTTACAACAAGAAGGAAAAACATTGGGGGGTTTCCCTTTTTGTAGAATGAGATCATAGGTTTTTTAAAGTGCTGAAAAAACACCGTGCATTTTTCAACATGGCAGAATACATGACATTTTTTTCATCGCTTTGGAAAAATTCAACCCATCTCCACCTGATGAGTAGTTGACATGGACTCAATGTTTACAACAAGAGGGGAAAAAGCACTGGGGGTTGCCCCTTTTGCAGATGGGGTCACGTGTTTCAAAGTGCTACAAAACATCATCTATTTTTCAACGTGGCGGAATGCACTACCTGTTTTTTATCGCTTTGGAATAATTCAACCCATCTCCACCTAACAAGTAGTTGATGTGGATTCAATGTTTACAACAAGAAGAAAAATCACTGGGGGTTGTGCCTTTTAGAGAACAGGATTAGGTTTTTCAAAGTGCTGAAAAACACAGTGCATTTTTCAACATGGCGGAATACACGACTTGTTTTTTATCGCTTTGGAAAAATTAAATCCATCTCCACCTAATGAGTATATTATGTGGATTCAATGTTTACAACAAGAATGAAAATCACTGGGGGTTGCGCGTTTTGCAGAACGGGATCAGGTTTTTCAAAGTTCTGAAAAACACCGTGCATTTTTTAATGTGGTGAAAAAAAACACATTTTCTGTCATCGCTTTGGAAAAATTCAACCCCTCTCTTCCTGACAAGTAATTTATGTGGAGGTGAATGTTTACAAGGAGAAGGAAAAGCACCGTGGGTTACACCTTTTAGAGAACGGGATTACGATTTTCAAAATGCTGAAAAACACCATGGGTTTTTCAACCAGGCGAAAACACACTCTATTTTTCATTGCTTTGGAAAAATTCAACCCCTCTCCACCTGATAAGTAGTTGATGGGGATTCAATGTTTATAACAAGTAGGAAATGCACCGCGGGTTGTACCCTTTGGAGAACGGGATTGTATTTTTAAAGTGCTGAAAAACACCATGCGTTTTTCAACTTGGCAAATAACACACTTTGTTTTTCATCACTTTGGAAAAATTCAACCCCTCTCCACCTGATAAGTAGTTTATGTGGAGTCAATGTTTACAAGGAGAAGGAAAAGCGCCGCAGGTTACACCTTTTGGAGAATGGGATTGCATTTTTCAAAATGTTGAAAAACACCGTGTATTTTTCAACCTAATGAAAAACACACTCTATTTTTCATCGCTTTGGAAAAATTGAACCCCTCTCCACCTGATAAGTAGATGATGTGGAGTCATTGTTTACAAGGAGAAGGAAAAGCACCGCGGGTTACACCTTTTGAAGAATGAGATTGCGTTTTTCAAAATGCTGAAAAACACCATGTATTTTTCAACGTGGCAGAATACACCCTCCGTTTTTCATCTCTTTGGAAATATTCAACCCCTCTCCACCTGATAAGTAGTTGATGTGAAGTCAATGTTTACAACAAGTAGGAAAAGCACCGCGGGTTGCACCTTTTGGAGAATGTGATTGCGATTTTTAAAATGCTGAAAAACACCATGTGTTTTTCATTGCTTTGGAAAAATTCAACCCCTCTCCACCTGATAAGTAGTTGATGTGGAGTCAATGTTTACAAGGAGAAGGAAAAACACCATGGGTTACACCTTTTGGAGAACGTGATTGTGTTTTTCAAAATGCTGAAAAACACCGTGCGTTTTTCAACGTGGCGGAAAACACACCATGTTTTTCAACGAGGAAACTTGTTCCTACATTCATAACTCATGAAAACATGTGGTTAAATTTTTGTTTAAAAATTACATTCAATTCAATCTAATTCAAAGATGCATTTCATTAAATTATAAACTACAATTCACACTAAGATCGAATATGAAATTTCAATCCAATATTACATTCAATCTAACTAATAGATCTAACACATGCAATATTTTCATATACACCGATCAATTTCATCTATAACAAGCCATTTATTCAAATTAAATATTTTTCAAGAAAGTAGACGATTTTGGGTTGCATCAATTCTAGTCATAAATTCTATCTTTTCAACCTCCCATCGAGAAAATATAAAAATAATACAATACTATGAAAATACAAAATCATGACCTACACGTGACATGTTCAATCACTACATATATTTGAGCCTTATGATTATTAATATTTAGCACTTTCTAGTACCTTTAGCAGTTAAGCTTCATATTACAAATCAAGCACTTACAACCCACTGACATCACATTCCTTACAAATATTGCAACCGAGCATGATGGAGGCATGTCTACACTAGAGGGAATCTTACTCATTGAGCTTATTTTGATCGTTATCTTTAATACATTACGACTTCTTACAGTCTTTTATTGTCGGAGGTTCCTACCTCATTAGGGGTATGAATACACCAGGGGAATCTACATAGCCAAGATTATAATAATCGTATCTTTATACACAAGTCCATTATATACACTATACAACTATGATTTATCTTACATTGATTTATTCCTTACTACATGTGTTATATCATGATTTGTTTTATTCTTGTGTTACTTATTTCTATAAAATGATTTAACCATACTTCATGATTACTTGTATTTATCACTTATTGTTCACGTTTTATTACATATTGTTATAATAGTTAACTACTATGAACCATGGGATCCTATTTTGGCAATCTATTATTGTTTCTTATAAGATTCATTTCCATTTTTGCTTATATTTTTTTAATGATTTCATGTATTACATGATTTGATAACTCTAGGCACTTGTATGTTGTATGCAGTGCAACCATTATTATAAATAAAATGTAATTAAATAAAATATAAAAAATAGAGAGAGAAGTGGCATTGCGTGGTTAGTGGGAACTCTTGACGTGTGGGGAGAGTGAAATGGACAGTTTTGGTCAGAGCATGGGATTCCATTTAAGACATGGATTGAGTACATTTTCTGAGCCCTCAAGCTCATTTTTTATCATTAACAACTAGCTCATTTTATGACCGATAGCCCCAGAAAATCAGCCTCTAATCGTAAAGCGTTTGTCAGTTCTGAATTATGTCAGTTCCTATGAAATATTTGTATATAAGTGGACACGTAGAAATTTAACCGTGGTGTGTTTGTTCATCGGAAGATAACTTTTGAAATTGGGTTCTTAGCCTTCGAGCCTGATTTGAACGTTTTTGTAGCTAGCAGGAAAATGTAAAAAGAGAGTGGTAGGACCCCTGTCAGGATGCCAAATCATCGTGGAAACTTTTGACACATGTAAATAACTATTTAAAAACTCTATAGTGTAACTTGTTGTGTGAAATAGAACTTTTGACAAAATGGTGTTTCTCTCTCTTCCTTTCTCCTTCTCTTTCCTTGGTTACGAAGTGAAGTGAAATGAAATGAACTGAATACATGTTTCTAAACCTTTTCTTTCGAGTGAAAATTTTAATTATTATTACATATAAATGGGAAACTAAAGACATTAATTATGTTAGATTAGGGTGGATTCCATGCCAGCGAGTTATCGCTGATTTTATGCTCACGTGGTTTCGTAGGATGCAAGAAAGATGGCGAAAAGGTGATGTGTAATTCATTATTTATTATTGTAATTTGTATAGGTCATTGCAAAAATGAATATATGTATAATGTAGTCTCATGTTATAGAAAAGTTATATTTGAAATTTGCTAATATGTATGAAATGCTAGTTTTAGGGATACCTTGGGAAATGCACATTTAATTCATTTTAGGTGGCAATTTTGATTCATAGTTACATATCATGTGGTAAAAAGGAATTGAATAATATATATATATATATATATATATATTATATATCATATATATTATATATATATATAATATATATATATGTATACTGTGTATATGTGTGTAATATGTGTATATGTTATATGTATATGTAATATGTATATGTATATGTGTGTGTGTGTGTGTGTGTGGTTATATATGTTTATATTATATATGTATGTATGTATATATATATATGTATGTATGTATATATATGTGGTGTATATATATATAATATATTATATATGTATATATATAATATATATATATATGTATGTACTGTATGTATGTATATGTATATGTTATATGTTAAATTTGTATGTGAATTTAATATTGCATTCAATGCGTTTCTAAAGTGTGTAATAGATGATTAAATATTGGTGTTGTGTTTCTTACTTTAAAAATGTAATAAAGAAATCTAACCACAACATTCAACCCTAACATAAGATTCATCCATAACTTGTCTTCATGTGGGATCCTCCTTAGCTTGGAAGAAATTGAAATCATAGAATGAGCATCTTGTACTCGATGACACCTCCTAGTTTAGGTAAATAAGACCCATAGTTCGTGTTATCGTCATGGTCGGTATGTTTAGCATTACTGTCGTGAACCCGATGGTTAGGAGCGGCCTGGAAAAACTTTATCTGGAATAAGTAGATATAACCCCTCCTTAGTATCCTTGTCGTCTACCAAGTCTTACAAAGTTAGATCTAGGAATTTTATCCATCATCGAATGAATTCCTTGAGGGATCTAAACGACACAAATGGACCTAGTACAATAGGTGTACTATTACTTAAACTCTTGTTAATGATATATTTAGTTCCTCGTAGATAAATGTGTTACCTTGGATACTAAAAACATAACACCTTGGTCTTTCATGAAGGTTGCTTAGCATAAATATGTACTCTCACCTTAAACTCATTTATGGTTGTAGGTGTAGAGCTTTAGGTGCAATTGGAATTATACCAAACAAATGTAGTTTTCTTATGATATTCACATGATTGATCTCTTAGTGGGATTATATTACACAAGTGGATGTCTTGGTTGCAGTATGTGTTAACGCTGCAATGTATAAGAGCAAATAATTGGGTTGTCTCGTGCTGGGTTACACTCCTTGTAGTAGTGAATCTATTGGTGAAAAGTATGTGTTATTTTTGTTTACAAATGTTATAAAACAATGCTAATAGTGAAACCATATGCGATGTAAAAGTAAATCATATAAGAGTAAAAACGATATTTGAGGTTAGGAATAATGCCACTCTTGGAGTCCTTATAACTCAATTAAACTTTTTCATGTGTTCGAAGAATATGAGTTTCCCTTGGTGAGATCAAACTTCGAGAAAAAACAAAAGATATATATATATATATATATAGAGAGAGAGAGAGAGAGAGAGAGAGACATAATCTACATACAATTTCTTGTTGTAGGAATGTTGAATTAGGAAATGAAGATACCGTGATCGAATAATGTTTATGGGAAAAAGGTATCTTGAATCTAAACCACCCCCCCTTAAATCCTAATATTACTTTCTGGACATCAAGTCAGATCCACTTGAGTTGTAAGGGTAACATGTAGACATTGAATAAACGTTTGAGAAGAATTTTCTTAACATAAGAACAAGATAATTAAAGTACTTTGTATGCAATTTGAATTATGCCAAATAAGTATGTAAGTTATGGAAATTTCCGTAAAGGATAAAAAGTCAACTTAAAATGGTCGAACTATAAATTAAATGTGGAATGAACTTAAAAATTTGTAGGTGGAAAAATGATAAAATTATCCTTACACAATAATGTTCTTGGAATGTTAATCGTAACTAAGATGCAATTAAAGAAATGATGTGTTGTGGGTTGCCAATGAGTCCTTTTCTTGTGGTTGGGTCATTTCTAGTATTCATTCATTGGGAAAAGTGTGGCATCGACATGTCTAAGGTGTTGTCTTGTGTCTATGTGAGTCGATGACTTGTAAGTGTCGTATGCGTCTTTGAGTTTTCTTTACTTGGAGCCATTGTGGCGTTGTGTAGTAAGCAATGTAAGTCAAAAAACAATTATCCTAGTATTTTTACTGTTGTTTTTGTGTGTGTAAAATGTGGGCGTTACATTGTATACATTGTGATAATCTTTGCTTTGAATGCTCTATACATTTTTGTCTTCCATTCTCTATGATTTTTGTGCTCTATGTTATGTTTTCTGCATGCACATATAAGATCCATATTGTGTTTCCTCTATTTACTTGTATGCTCTATTTTGTGATTATTTTATGCACTTGTATGATCTATGTTATGTTTTCTCTATGAACTTGTATGTTCTATGATGCATTTTCTCTACGCACTTGCATGCTTTATTTTGTGTTTTATCTAAGAAATTGTATGCTTTATTCCCTTTTTCCTCTATGTTATATTTTCTCTGTGCACTTGTATGGTCTATGTTGTGTTTGGTCTATGCATGTGTGTGTTATATGTTGAATTTTTTCTATGAAATTTTATCCTCTATGTGTTGTGCACTTGTATGCTATATGCTCTATTTTATCTATGTGCATGTATGTTCTATTCTTTGTGAACTTGTATCATTTATGCTCTGTTTTATCATATGCTAATGTTATTCTATGTGGGATGTTTCCTTTATTATTTTATTTATCCTCACACAAAGAGAGACTATCACCCATATTTTTTATGGACACATTACTTACTACATATTTAAATCAGAATAAATATCTTATGATGCATTCGTTAATATATCTCTTTCATTACACATTTCTCACTGCACTTTGATTGTTACATTCCTAGGTCTAGGTCCATTTCTCGATACACTTTTAAAATTATATCATTGCTTATCACACAATTTCCCTAGCATATTTAGCATTACACTTATATTTCTAGGAACAATGGATAAATACATGTTTTTGTACACATATGTTAACAAATAACATTGGTCAAGTCAATCATGTAGTTATAAGTGATGTATGTTTATGATGAGTTTTTCATGTCATGTTGTGTCATTTGATGTCGTAGGTCACTATGAATCCATTAGGTGTTTAAGCATCTATTTTTTTCGTACCACTCTTCTAATCACTATTATATTATTGGCTGAATGACTAGAATGTTATCATGATATGTCTCACACTTTTAATGATACATATTATTTGTGCTAACATCCTTATATCTTATGAAAACTACTCATTTTACCATATCATTTGATATATTAGATATGGTTTTACACTATTGATGTTTTTTCTTATTACATGACTAATACTTTCTCTTTTGAGCTAAGTAGTCATTTGCAACATCCCTCATTTCAAAAGCGGGGTATTGTGGGACTTTTTAAAGTTCATGTAGATTATATATACAACGCTTTATTTGACATTGTATGATGGAATCCATAGTTATTTTTATCACATTGCAATATTTTATACATATTTAATTATGAATTATACACTACATTATGGCATATACACCAAGATCACAAATGATTTGGCTTAGTGGCAATCTTAATTACACACATATTGGCTCATTGGCATGCTCGATTATACAAAAAATGACTCAAAGGTAGGTTCAATTGCACACATGTTAGATCAGTGGTAGTCTCAATTGTACACAACTTGGATAAGTGGAAATCTCATGTGATACAGTGGCTCATGGAAAGCTCAAATTCTAAAATTTTCAAATAAAATATTCACATCCTTTACATTGAAAACTAGGGGCATATGTGTGTGATTAATCAATGCTTTAATTTTAGTTTTTTATTTATTTATCAATTTTACAAGAATATTTTATTATGAATTAGTACACACTTTTACCTATGGCTTATATGTTTACATGTACAAACCAAAGAAAGAAGAGAACACACACATTTTATTCTCATGCACACCACATCGTTTAAGGAAGTTTACATTTATAGTTCATTTATTTTAATCCAACAATTTTTTATTACTATGGAAAATAATAATAATAATCCCTTATTTAGAATGAAAAGATTCAATTCATAGCTACCACTTGAGATATGCCTTGAAATCATAACTAATGATAGAACACAAAGGAATTGACAAGATCTTCTAAACATGTAAATTGGATTAAAGCACGTGAACTCCCACATGACTATGATTGATGAGCTACTGCAATACATTTTTTAAATGTTAAAAGATTGCATTGGTAAACATACGTGGTTTAGTTTCAAGGATTTGCATCTTTGTGTGCAAAAATCTTAATATAATTTTAGTTATGGAGGCTATCTCATCATCTAAAGGGTTCAATTTCACAAATCTATCCTCGAAAAATTGAAGGAAAACCTTCAACATTGATGGCATAGATGCAGACATAGAAGATTCATATAGCTACTAATCCTTGATGATATTTAATTTCCATGGCTGACCAAGTCCATGATCAGGTATCATTTTATCACTAAAATGGCTAAAATTATGCCTATGAACTATACTTTTCAATGCTTCCTTCAACCCACTTTCCTTGTCAAGTACAATCTTCCTACTCGGTCCCTAAACCTATTTTTCTTGCAAATCATTCTATGTTCTCTCTCCCTCACTCCAATTAAGTTCCTTTTTTCCTCTAAAGTTGAATTTTACCTTCTCTCAATTGTCAATATGATTGATTCAAGAAAGAATTTCAAATTCATATGTCAGTCACCCTTTAGGTATTAGGACACTCAAGGGGTAGTA
This sequence comes from Taxus chinensis, assembly GCA_019776745.2. Taxonomy (NCBI): domain Eukaryota; kingdom Viridiplantae; phylum Streptophyta; class Pinopsida; order Cupressales; family Taxaceae; genus Taxus; species Taxus chinensis. Next base: position 699,041,441 of record CM034153.1, on the reverse strand, counting down.
AGGGATATTTTACCTTTTAATCAAAAAATTAGGGATGGGGGTTTATCAAAAACAATAAAATGCACTAGATAATGATATTTAATCTAACACAGATTAAAATTAAGGTACACGAGAAGAAGGTACAACATGGAATTATCAAAGTTAGAGTTTATAACTAGTTGGAGAGGAATAAACAGAAGAGTGGTATAGATAATATGATGAATAAGAGGAAACTACAGAGTATTTGATAATATCCATACTCATGAGAATTCCCAAGCTCCCCTCATTCACATATGATTCACCTATATCCCTACCTCTAGGGGTTACTGAAGGTTCTTGTAGTTCTCATACTTAATCTACACTAAAACCTCACATAGGCATAATAAGTTTTGTGTGTATTGTCTCTTCATATGTTCCTTTCACAAGTATTTTGCACCCTTTAAAAATACATTTTTTGAAAGGGCATGTATCCTTTATAAAGACTTTATTCCCTATAATTTAAATTCATAATATACCACTTTTCCATAAAAAATAACAAAGATTTTAAACCAATCGAAAGCTAACACAAATATAAGATCAACAATGAATCAAACTATGTTGATAATATTGTTATGAATCTTCACAAATAAAATTTAATAAAAATATATTTAAATTTAATAAATATTAAATTGTATTGAAAAGATGAACATAATGTTAAAACATTAAACTATGTACAATTAATTTTTAGTTAAAAATATTAATTGTTAAATGTTAAGCATTAAGTTGTAATACAGATCTAAAGTAGTCCATTTTAAGAATGCAATCTGAAAAACGAAACAAAAATAAATGGAAGCAAATTAATACAAATTAATTAAAATGGAAATTAATATTTATAAAGCTTCCGCAATCCATGATATTAGGCCACCGAAATTAAAATCCCGAAACGTATAAATATTCACGCAGTGTGTTGGCGAAGACTGTTTGTGGTTTTATATTCACGCGCACACAAAAATGTTTAACAGTCTGGCTTTTAATCGCTGACAGTTGAAAATAGTGCCACCGCACCGGCTGGATACTTGGGTTTTCTCGTGTACAGTGAGGGCTATGGAGTCCAATACTTGCTCGCCCGTATAACCCAACAACCTCTCCTTTTATTTCACCTTCAAAACGAATCCAGCCTCTCACTCCAAACGGCCCATATTTTCTAATATTCGTTTCGAACTCTAAACATTTGATGATGGTCCATTGCCCACAGACGATTCCACAATATCCACTTATCTTTCGCAGTTATTCAATTGGGTATTTGAACCGAATCTGCATATCATACAACAGTAAAGACATAATAAAATTGGAAAAGAATGTGAGAACAAGCTGCATAAGTATATGAATTGCTTACTGTATGAATTGAGTGTCCAGCACCTCCGCAGCGTGGCGCAGAAAATTTGGGATACTCCACTTGAATGGAACGCAAACATGTCTGAGTCTTGTGGGAATTGGGAGCAACATGTATGGTGCGCTCCTACAGTCAAGAACGTTCTCCAAAAATTATCTGATGAACTAGAAGATTCTTCATGTCTGTCGGCAAAGAATAGACCACGATCATTGTGCTCGAACCAAACCCTGGATAAGAATGCCGTCCCATCTTCATTCCTGTTGAGGTGTCTTCTAGTGGGATAAAGATATTGATTTGGAATTCTTAGGACATATCTGGCAGCAGGGGGATGTATATTCATGGTGTGATGGAGAATTATTCTTCTCCATAGCTGGCCATTAGGATTGGCATGATGTCCCTTAAAAATATTAGTCTTCAAATAATAATGGACTTTGACATACCAACTTATTTTACAATTTATGAGAATATTTCTGGCAGTGTTAGGAGAAACATTTAACATAGGACTGTCAGAAATTTTTGTAGGCAAATACTTTAAAAGAAAATATTTGAAATGATTTGCTATGTATTGCCTATCACCAGGAATACTTGGACGGTTCCAGATGTCATTTTCCATTGGATGCCCTTCAGGCATAGTCTGGAAAACTCGAATCTCCACAATGTATTTGATTTGGGAACTAATTGCCTTAACCTTACTCCTTCAATTGGCCTATCATCTACTGGTTCAACATATCTGGAGTGTCGCCATTGCCAATGCAGAGTGCAGAACACCATAGGATCTTGCCTTGTATGAAACTCAGAAGTAGGTATTTCTGCATCTACGAATCTGGAAACAACTTCTGTCATCTGGTATGGTGATACTGAGATAATTCCTCGAGACAAGAGTAAATGTTGTGCTTCATAGGACATCTGATTATCACACCTCTTCTTGGAATCCAAAAAATTCTGACAAGTTTCAGTCTTCCAAATGGTTTCTACAAACTCGTGAAAAATTTGAGTAACATTAACATTAGTGGCATGATTTAATTCTCTGCTGGCAAAATCAGCAAGAGAATTTTCTTTTCCTTTGATATGTTCGACATCAAAACTGAAATTGTCGAACCATAAACCCCATCTCTCTGCATTCTATTGAATGTAGTCTTATTAGCCGGATCACCATTGTTCAATCTTGCTTTGAAATCTTTTAGATCCGATCTCAGAATGAAATGTTCATTCTGAATAAAGAATAAGAAAGCTTTGATTGCTTTCTTAGCAACAAGAATTTCTTTTTGAGTTGAGTGATATTTCAACTCAGAACCCTGAAACGAACCAGAAGCATATCTACACACCTTTTCTTTTCCATTGTATGTTCTTTCTTTTAGAACAACTCCCCAATAGTTGTCACTTACATCTGATTCAATGATTTTCAGACCTTGCACTGGCAAGGTCATAGCAGGAAGACTCAATACCTGCTTCTTGATTCCTTTTATTGCCTGTGTCATATCTTCAGACCAGGCTGGAGCATTTTTTTTTAATCTTTTATTTAAAAGAATTCTGTTAGCAGCTATGTTCTTGTAAAATCCTGCAATATAATTTACACATCCAAGAAATCTCTACAACTGTTCTTTTTCCTTAATTTCATCAGGAAATTCTTGGATCTTAGACACAATATGTTTCTGTATTTCTATAGATCCATCTTTTATCTTAATACCTAGAAAATCCATCTCATCCTTGAATACTTCTATTTTTGGGAATTAAATGACCATCCATTCCCCCTTCCCTGCTCATAAATAGAGTCTTCAACAGGAGGATTCGCCAAAGATTTTGTCACCTAACTCTGACTCCTCCGGCATTGACCCTAGCAAATTGCGGTAGTCCTTTCCCTGCCATGTCACATTTTTGCATGGTCATCCATGTGTTGCATGCATGTTTTTAGGGAGAGCGCACCATACATGGGTGCATTTTCGGTGATGGGTAACAGTCTCCCTTGATTAATGCATCTTAGTACCAAACCTTTGTTGTGGATACAGAACAGTAATGCTTGACACATGGGCGCCTACTCGGAATGACCTCACCTCTCGCGTGAGAGTCTGTGTATTGTGGGAATTTATTGAAATCAACATCTTCCCCTTGCGGTGGTTGAGGGGTACTGTTTCGGCACTGTGGTTGGTTGAATAGTGTACATAGCCTCCTGCCATCGTCGATCAATGGCTCCATGCCCAAGGATGAGTGTCGAAGGGTTTGTTGATAAATGTGCGGCGACCCAGATTATTAACAATATTTTCTTTTGTAGAGTTGTGTGAAGAAAACTTGTTCTCGAATGTGTCTGAGATCCGGTAAGAGCTCCCACTCTTGGTCTGCAGTGTTATTACGGAGTTTCTCAACTTTTTATTCAAAATATATCATGTTCGCGCATATAATTCCAAATTTCTGTTCACTGTGGTTTTTCAATTTGAATTGTAGTTTTACTCATGATTAATGTACATCATTTTGTGAAAACATTTGTCAGTGTTAACCCTGTATTTTTTTTGCTTCTTAGTTTCTTGTGCATGGAATAAGATGGGTTAAAATATTTGAGAGGTGGTTTTTCGTTTTTAAGGCCAAGACGGCTACAGAACACAGAAATGCAACTACAGGTTTTGATCTCTTTCTTATTCTTATTTGCTTGTTCTCTGCTAAATGAGAGAATACAATCTTTATAGAATAACAATAAACAAACTCTTATTCAAACTCAAACTCAAACTAACCTATCTCTACTCTTCATCTTACAGATAAACAACATTTGCTAGCACATACACATATCATCTAGTGTGCTGTCAATTACAAAATAACTTCCCTAAATGCTAGCTAAAGAATCCTAAATGCTGGCTACAGAATCCCTGAATATTAGGCTATGATTTATGCATATCTAACACTCCCACTTAGCCAAATATTTGTCAACCAACTTGTATCACATCAAATCCTTCTTTGCAAAACTCAAACTTATTTCTTGGTAATGCCTTTGTCAATGCATCTGCCACCATCATCTTAGTTGCACAGTACTCCATTTTGATAGTGTTGTTCTCAATTTGTTCACAGATGAAATGATATTGTATCCCTATATGTTTAACTCTCCCATGATACTTTGAATTCTTCATCATGGCTATGCAACTTTGGCTGTCACATTTTAATATTGTTGGTTGGGACTGAGTAACCTCGATGTCCTGCAACAATCTTCTCAACCAAATCAATTCTTTTGCAGCTTGACATGCTGCTATATATTCTTCTTCTTCACTGGAGAGAGAAACAGATCGTTGTTTCCTACTTGCCCACGAAACAACACCTCCACCAAGGATAAAACAGAACCCTGAAGTTGATCTCTTACTATCAACGTCCCCTGCCCAATCTGCATCACAATATCCAGTAAGTTGCAGAGATTTTTTTGAACTCCCACTGAATCTTATTCCATGTTTAGTTGTTCCTTGTAGATATCTACAAATTCTTTTAGCTGCTGCCCAATGTTGTGGCGTAGGATTGCTGGAATATTGGCTCACAATACTTACAGCTTGTGCAATATCAGGTCTGCTAGAAACCATTGCATACATTAGGCTCCATACAACATTTTGATATGGAACCATACTCATATAACTTTCTTCTTCTTGTGTTTTGGGACACATGTCCAGTGAAAGTTTGTTTCCTACTTCCATTGGAGTACTTACTGGGTTGCAATTTTCCATCCCAAATTTCTTGAGAATGTTCCTAATGTACCTTTCGTGACTAAGATGGATTTTCCTCTTCTCCCTATCTCTTAAAATTTGAATGTCCAAGCAATAATGAATCTCACCATGATCAGTCATCTCAAATTCTGCAGCTAATTGAGACTTGAACATGCCTAACATCTTAAAATCATTACTCATAATGATGGTTTCATCAACATATAAGGCTAAGATGACTAGAGACTCACCGATATGCTTTATGTAGATATTTGAATCAGCATTGCAACATACATATCCTTCATTTTTGAAAAACCCATCAATACACTCATACCATGCTCTTAAAGACTGTTTCAGTCCATACAATGTTTTTCTGAAGCTTGCATACTAACTGCTCTTTTCCTTCTTGTATGTAGCCTTCTAGTTGTTCCATATAAACTTCTTCCTTTAAGAATCCATTTAAAAATGCAGTTTTTATATCTAGCTGATGTACATGGAGATCCAAGGTTGCTGCCACTGCTAACAGAATTTTGATGGATGTTATCTTGACTACAGGAGAAAAGGTGTCATGATAATCCAAACCTACAATTTGGGTGTAACCTTTTGCCACCAATCAAGCCTTGTAGTGGTCTATTGACCCATCAGACTTGTACTTTTGTTTGAATAACCACTTTCACCCAACCACTCTTCTTCCAGGTGGAAGAATCGTGAGTTTCCATGTTTGATTTTTTATGAGCAATTCATATTCAGCATCCATTGCTCACCTCCAATCTGCTACATAAATACTTTTAAGTGCTTCTTGAACACTAAGTGGTTCATCAACTTCTACACTAAGTGCATATGATTCCGATGCCTTTTGAGTGGGTTTCCGTAGCCTTGTTGATCTACGAAATTGTTACTGTCCTTGTACATCTCCTATGGGCTATGTGGCTGTAACTTTGAATGGTCTCACTGGAGTAGAATTCTCATGCTCAGATTCTTCATCAGATCTGAGATCATAAGGCCTTGTTTCTGAATCCTTAGCATTTTCCATCTCTGCTGATATGTGCAAAACTATATTTTCGTCAAAAATGACGTCTCTTCTGAATAAAATCTTATGTGTTATAGGATCATAAATTAAATATCCCTTCGAATTCAAACTGTATCCAACCATTATACACTTCTCGCTTTTGTCATCTAGCTTCTTTCTTTCTTCATCTGGTATATGTGCATATGCTGTGTAACCAAAAATTCTTAAATCATTGACACTTGGCTTGCTTCCATGCCATGCCTCATAAGGCATCTTCTTATGCAATGTAGCAGTTGGCAACCTGTTTTGTATATATGTTGCACTAGAGACTGCTTCAGCCCAAAAAACATTAGATAATCCACTACTCTTAAGCATGCATCTAGCACTTTCAACAAGAGTCCTATTCCTTCTTTCAACAACACCATTCTGTTGTGGTGAATAAGGAACAATATACTCAAGTTTGATACCTTCTTTTGCACATAAAATTTTGAAAGCGTTTGAGGTATATTCAACCCCATTATCACATATGAGTCGTTTCAAAGGTTTTCCTGACTGCTTCTCACCAAATGCTTTAAAAACCTTAAAAATCTCTAATGCACATGATTTATTTTTGATAACCAAATGATCTTATATTTATTGGTGAAATTTAGATTACTGGATCTAATACGGACTGTGAAATTAATCAAATGTGATGTAAATTTAGTTGGGTATTCCATAAGGAACGAATACTTTAACTACCTCCTATCAATTGCTTCATTAGTGTGAGATGGAAGTTGCAATAGGCAGACATAATGAGGGATATATGTGTTTGGTGAAATTGAAAATTATTAGCACTCTTAAAACAGAACACAGAAATGCAACTGCAGGTTTTGATCTCTTTCTTATTCTTGTTTTTAATGTTCTCTGCTAAATGAGAGATACAATCTTTATAGAATAACAATAAACAAACTCTTATTCAAACTCAAACTCAAACTAACCTATCTCTACTCTTCATCTTACAGATAAACAACATTTGCTAGCACATACACATATCATCTAGTGTGCTGTCAATTACAAAATAACTTCCCTAAATGCTAGCTAAAGAATCCTAAATGCTGGCTACAGAATCCCTGAATATTAGGCTATGATTTATGCATATCTAACACTCCCACTTAGCCAAATATTTGTCAACCAACTTGTATCACATCAAATCCTTCTTTGCAAAACTCAAACTTATTTCTTGGTAATGCCTTTGTCAATGCATCTGCCACCATCATCTTAGTTGCACAGTACTCCATTTTGATAGTGTTGTTCTCAATTTGTTCACAGATGAAATGATATTGTATCCCTATATGTTTAACTCTCCCATGATACTTTGAATTCTTCATCATGGCTATGCAACTTTGGCTGTCACATTTTAATATTGTTGGTTGGGACTGAGTAACCTCGATGTCCTGCAACAATCTTCTCAACCAAATCAATTCTTTTGCAGCTTGACATGCTGCTATATATTCTTCTTCTTCACTGGAGAGAGAAACAGATCGTTGTTTCCTACTTGCCCACGAAACAACACCTCCACCAAGGATAAAATAGAACCCTGAAGTTGATCTCTTACTATCAACGTCCCCTACCCAATCTGCATCACAATATCCAGTAAGTTGCAGAGATTTTTTTGAACTCCCACTGAATCTTATTCCATGTTTAGTTGTTCCTTGTAGATATCTACAAATTCTTTTAGCTGCTGCCCAATGTTGTGGCGTAGGATTGCTGGAATATTGGCTCACAATACTTACAGCTTGTGCAATATCAGGTCTGCTAGAAACCATTGCATACATTAGGCTCCATACAACATTCTGATATGGAACCATACTCATATAACTTTCTTCTTCTTGTGTTTTGGGACACATGTCCAGTGAAAGTTTGTTTCCTACTTCCATTGGAGTACTTACTGGGTTGCAATTTTCCATCCCAAATTTCTTGAGAATGTTCCTAATGTACCTTTCGTGACTAAGATGGATTTTCCTCTTCTCCCTATCTCTTAAAATTTGAATGTCCAAGCAATAATGAATCTCACCATGATCAGTCATCTCAAATTCTGCAGCTAATTGAGACTTGAACATGCCTCCAAGCAATAACATCTTAAAATCATTACTCATAATGATGGTTTCATCAACATATAAGGCTAAGATGACTAGAGACTCACCGATATGCTTTATGTAGATATTTGAATCAGCATTGCAACATACATATCCTTCATTTTTGAAAAACCCATCAATACACTCATACCATGCTCTTAAAGACTGTTTCAGTCCATACAATGTTTTTCTGAAGCTTGCATACTAACTGCTCTTTTCCTTCTTGTATGTAGCCTTCTAGTTGTTCCATATAAACTTCTTCCTTTAAGAATCCATTTAAAAATGCAGTTTTTATATCTAGCTGATGTACATGGAGATCCAAGGTTGCTGCCACTGCTAACAGAATTTTGATGGATGTTATCTTGACTACAGGAGAAAAGGTGTCATGATAATCCAAACCTACAATTTGGGTGTAACCTTTTGCCACCAATCAAGCCTTGTAGTGGTCTATTGACCCATCAGACTTGTACTTTTGTTTGAATAACCACTTTCACCCAACCACTCTTCTTCCAGGTGGAAGAATCGTGAGTTTCCATGTTTGATTTTTTATGAGCAATTCATATTCAGCTCATCCATGTTTGATTTTTTATGAGCAATTGCTCACCTCCAATCTGCTACATAAATACTTTTAAGTGCTTCTTGAACACTAAGTGGTTCATCAACTTCTACACTAAGTGCATATGATTCCGATGCCTTTTGAGTGGGTTTCCGTAGCCTTGTTGATCTACGAAATTGTTACTATCCTTGTACATCTCCTATGGGCTATGTGGCTGTAACTTTGAATGGTCTCACTGGAGTAGAATTCTCATGCTCAGATTCTTCATCAGATCTGAGATCATAAGGCCTTGTTTCTGAATGCTTAGCATTTTCCATCTCTGCTGATATGTGCAAAACTATATTTTCGTCAAAAATGACGTCTCTTCTGAATAAAATCTTATGTGTTATAGGATCATAAATTAAATATCCCTTCGAATTCAAACTGTATCCAACCATTATACACTTCTCGCTTTTGTCATCTAGCTTCTTTCTTTCTTCATCTGGTATATGTGCATATGCTGTGTAACCAAAAATTCTTAAATCATTGACACTTGGCTTGCTTCTTATGCCATGCCTCCTGTAAGGCATCTTCTTATGCAATGTACTCTTAGGTATATGTGCAGTTGGCAACCTGTTTTGTATATATGTTGCACTAGAGACTGCTTCAGCCCAAAAAACATTAGATAATCCACTACTCTTAAGCATGCATCTAGCACTTTCAACAAGAGTCCTATTCCTTCTTTCAACAACACCATTCTGTTGTGGTGAATAAGGAACAATATACTCAAGTTTGATACCTTCTTTTGCACATAAAATTTTGAAAACGTTTGAGGTATATTCAACCCCATTATCACATATGAGTCGTTTCAAAGGTTTTCCTGACTGCTTCTCACCAAATGCTTTAAAAACCTTAAAAATCTCTAATGCACATGATTTATTTTTGATAACCAAATGATCTTATATTTATTGGTGAAATTTAGATTACTGGATCTAATACGGACTGTGAAATTAATCAAATGTGATGTAAATTTAGTTGGGTATTCCATAAGGAACAATACTTTAACTACCTCCTATCAATTGCTTCATTAGTGTGAGATGGAAGTTGCAATAGGCAGACATAATGAGGGATATATGTGTTTGGTGAAATTGAAAATTATTAGCACTCTTAAAACAGAACACAGAAATGTAACTGCAGGTTTTGATCTCTTTCTTATTCTTATTTGCTTGTTCTCTGCTAAATGAGAGAATACAATCTTTATAGAATAACAATAAACAAACTCTTATTCAAACTCAAACTCAAACTAACCTATCTCTACTCTTCATCTTACAGATAAACAACATTTGCTAGCACATACACATATCATCTAGTGTGCTGTCAATTACAAAATAACTTCCCTAAATGCTAGCTAAAGAATCCTAAATGCTGGCTACAGAATCCCTGAATATTAGGCTATGATTTATGCATATCTAACACTCCCACTTAGCCAAATATTTGTCAACCAACTTGTATCACATCAAATCCTTCTTTGCAAAACTCAAACTTATTTCTTGGTAATGCCTTTGTCAATGCATCTGCCACCATCATCTTAGTTGCACAGTACTCCATTTTGATAGTGTTGTTCTCAATTTGTTCACAGATGAAATGATATTGTATCCCTATATGTTTAACTCTCCCATGATACTTTGAATTCTTCATCATGGCTATGCAACTTTGGCTGTCACATTTTAATATTGTTGGTTGGGACTGAGTAACCTCGATGTCCTGCAACAATCTTCTCAACCAAATCAATTCTTTTGCAGCTTGACATGCTGCTATATATTCTTCTTCTTCACTGGAGAGAGAAACAGATCGTTGTTTCCTACTTGCCCACGAAACAACACCTCCACCAAGGATAAAACAGAACCCTGAAGTTGATCTCTTACTATCAACGTCCCCTACCCAATCTGCATCACAATATCCAGTAAGTTGCAGAGATTTTTTTGAACTCCCACTGAATCTTATTCCATGTTTAGTTGTTCCTTGTAGATATCTACAAATTCTTTTAGCTGCTGCCCAATGTTGTGGCGTAGGATTGCTGGAATATTGGCTCACAATACTTACAGCTTGTGCAATATCAGGTCTGCTAGAAACCATTGCATACATTAGGCTCCATACAACATTCTGATATGGAACCATACTCATATAACTTTCTTCTTCTTGTGTTTTGGGACACATGTCCAGTGAAAGTTTGTTTCCTACTTCCATTGGAGTACTTACTGGGTTGCAATTTTCCATCCCAAATTTCTTGAGAATGTTCCTAATGTACCTTTCGTGACTAAGATGGATTTTCCTCTTCTCCCTATCTCTTAAAATTTGAATGTCCAAGCAATAATGAATCTCACCATGATCAGTCATCTCAAATTCTGCAGCTAATTGAGACTTGAACATGCCTAACATCTTAAAATCATTACTCATAATGATGGTTTCATCAACATATAAGGCTAAGATGACTAGAGACTCACCGATATGCTTTATGTAGATATTTGAATCAGCATTGCAACATACATATCCTTCATTTTTGAAAAACCCATCAATACACTCATACCATGCTCTTAAAGACTGTTTCAGTCCATACAATGTTTTTCTGAAGCTTGCATACTAACTGCTCTTTTCCTTCTTGTATGTAGCCTTCTAGTTGTTCCATATAAACTTCTTCCTTTAAGAATCCATTTAAAAATGCAGTTTTTATATCTAGCTGATGTACATGGAGATCCAAGGTTGCTGCCACTGCTAACAGAATTTTGATGGATGTTATCTTGACTACAGGAGAAAAGGTGTCATGATAATCCAAACCTACAATTTGGGTGTAACCTTTTGCCACCAATCAAGCCTTGTAGTGGTCTATTGACCCATCAGACTTGTACTTTTGTTTGAATAACCACTTTCACCCAACCACTCTTCTTCCAGGTGGAAGAATCGTGAGTTTCCATGTTTGATTTTTTATGAGCAATTCATATTCAGCATCCATTGCTCACCTCCAATCTGCTACATAAATACTTTTAAGTGCTTCTTGAACACTAAGTGGTTCATCAACTTCTACACTAAGTGCATATGATTCCGATGCCTTTTGAGTGGGTTTCCGTAGCCTTGTTGATCTACGAAATTGTTACTGTCCTTGTACATCTCCTATGGGCTATGTGGCTGTAACTTTGAATGGTCTCACTGGAGTAGAATTCTCATGCTCATATTCTTCATCAGATCTGAGATCATAAGGCCTTGTTTCTGAATCCTTAGCATTTTCCATCTCTGCTGATATGTGCAAAACTATATTTTCGTCAAAAATGACGTCTCTTCTGAATAAAATCTTATGTGTTATAGGATCATAAATTCAATATCCCTTCGAATTCAAACTGTATCCAACCATTATACACTTCTCACTTTTGTCATCTAGCTTCTTTCTTTCTTCATCTGGTATATGTGCATATGCTGTGTAACCAAAAATTCTTAAATCATTGACACTTGGCTTGCTTCCATGCCATGCCTCATAAGGCATCTTCTTATGCAATGTAGCAGTTGGCAACCTGTTTTGTATATATGTTGCACTAGAGACTGCTTCAGCCCAAAAAACATTAGATAATCCACTACTCTTAAGCATGCATCTAGCACTTTCAACAAGAGTCCTATTCCTTCTTTCAACAACACCATTCTGTTGTGGTGAATAAGGAACAATATACTCAAGTTTGATACCTTCTTTTGCACATAAAATTTTGAAAGCGTTTGAGGTATATTCAACCCCATTATCACATATGAGTCGTTTCAAAGGTTTTCCTGACTGCTTCTCACCAAATGCTTTAAAAACCTTAAAAATCTCTAATGCACATGATTTATTTTTGATAAAATAAACAAAGGTCATTCTAGAGGAATCATCAATAAAGGTAATAAAATACCTTGCCCCATTGTGTGACATTGTTTGCATTGCACCGCAAATATCTGAATGTACAAGTTCCATTTTCTCCTTAGCTCGTGTTGCTCCTTTCTTTGGGAAGGGGAATCTATGTTGCTTTCCTAAACAACAACCTTCACACACTCCCAACTCAACTGGTAGATGCAAATTAAAATCTTCCACAAGCTGCTCTGATTTTAATATTTGAAGCGAATGAGGATTTGCATGTCCGAATCTATGATGCCAAAGAACTGAATCAGATATTTCATTATTTGTTGTTGTTAACACCACATCAGGTACTGTTGCACATAACTTGTACAGATTTCCATCTCTGATTCCCGTAGCAACAATTACTCCTTCAACATCCTTTAGGACACATTCCTTGCTGTCAAACTATACAATTATGCCAGCATCGGTAATTTTGCTCACTGATAAAAGACTTTTTACTAGAGCAGGTACATACCATACATTTCTGGATTTTCTTGTATCCACCATCTGGCATTTGCAATGGAATATCTCCAATTCCGATCATCTCACATTTGCTATCATCTCCAAGATTGACAGTCTTACTCTTGGGTGCTTCTGTATATGCCATAAACCAACTTCTCTTAGGTGTCATATGCTGAGTTGCTTCTGAATCTAAATACCAGCAATTAGAAACATCAGAACTTGGGGTTGTGACAACCGCAAACAAATTTTCTTGGTCATTGCTTGAGGTCATGTTAGCTTCAGCAACCTTCCTTTTCTTTACCTCTTCTACCCATGCTAACCACTTTTGAAATTGTTTCTTAAAATGCCCAGGAGCTCCACAATGAAAGCAATTTCCCTTATTTTTCTCCTCCTTTGTGTCTTTACCATTCTTTGAGACATTAGACTGGGAGGGATGAGATTTGTTGTCACTCTTCCTTTTTGCTTTGCCCTTATATCCTGCTGAAAACAGTGCTGTAGGATTCTCATCATTCATGCCCCCATCCTTCCTTCTGATTTCTTCTTGAAGTAGTGGTGCTATTACTTTTGTCAAATCCAAATTGGATTGGGTGCTTAGCACTACTACCAATCCATAATAGGATTCTGGAAAACTCCCAAGAAGTGACATAACAACATCTTCTTCTGCAATCACTGATCCACATGCTGCCAATTGATTTTTGAGAGATTTAAACTGATTTGTAAAATCTGATATTTTTTGTGTTTCCTGCATCTTTAACTGAAAAAATCTTCTTCTAAGATATAATCTTGTGCTAACATCATTTGATTCATATAACTTGATTAATTGATCCCAAGCTTCCTTTGCTGATTTTGCCTCACTTACATGTAAAAGCACATTATCACTCAAACTTAAAAGTATACAGGAATGAGCCCTACCTTCCTTTGACTCCCACTTACTGATCAGATCTGCATCCTGGGTGGGTTTAGTCTCATTCCCTTCAACTATATTGAGTAGATCCTTGTTCAGCAGCAACATCTTCATTCTAAGCTTCTAGAGATTAAATCCAACGCCATCAAATCGTTCTACCATCCTGTGAGGATCTCCTGCAACAAATGTGGCCATATCTCTGTCTTTAAACTTCTGATACTTCTCTGCAGCAGCACTTCACCAACACTGCTCTGATACCATGAAAATTATTAGCACTCTTAAAACAGAACACAGAAATGCAACTACAGGTTTTGATCTATTTCTTATTCTTATTTGCTTGTGCTCTACTAAATCAGAGAATACAATCTTTATAGAATAACAGTAAACAAAGTCTTATTCAAACTCAAACTCAAACTACCCTATCTCTACTCTTCATCCTAGAGATGGACAACATATGCCAGAACATACACATATCATCTAATGTGCTGTCAATTACAAAATAACTTCCCTAAATGGTAGCTAGCTACAGTTAATCCTAAATGCTAACTAAATGTTGGCTAGAATCCCTAAATATTAGGCTATAATTTCTGCATGAATATATCATGTTCGCGCATATAATTCCAAATTTCTGTTCACTGTGGTTTTTCAATTTGAATGGTAGTTTTACTCATGATTTCTGTACATCGTTTTGTGAAAACATTTGCGGGTGTTGACCCTGTATTTTTTTTGCTTCTTAGTTTCTTGTGCATGGAATGAGATGGGTTAAAATATTTGAGTGGTGGTTTTTTGTTTTTAATCCCAAGACGGCGACAAGAGGCTCTGCATTTTTATTTGGTTTGCGAGGAAATAACACGACCCCTGCTGTTTCAACGCTCCTCTCCTGCCAGCTGTACGGAGTTGCTTATTCTCATGCATTTGTCCAATGACGCCTACAAACTAAATACACACATGTTTTTATAGAAACGTAATAGGGAGAAAAGAAAGGTCGCCAAGTGTTTGACGAAATGCCTTGAATTGTCTGGTTGTGTAGAAAGTTGATTTTTGCTTGGATGCCAACGTCTTCTGATAGTTTACAGTCATCATTATTTGCGAGGAGAATCTGTGCTTGTTTTGTGAATATTGCAGTCCATGGTTTCCCCTCTGCCTCAGACATTCTGTCAAACAATTAGATGCTACCAACCAGTAAATCAAATCACATTGCTGCCTGCAGTCCATGTTATTGATTGCAGTGATGTAGTCATGTGCTCCAAATCCTTTAATGTGCATTTAGGTGTGTCGACACATTTGTCTGGAAGTGACCTATTTTTTATGGCCCTTACTTTAGGCTTTGTAGACGTAGTGCCAGCCTTTTTAGCATTTGACTCAACAGAGATACAGTGATCTATGTGGGCATTCAAAGCTGTATTAGATGTTGATGAAAAAAGTTCTGCAAACAGGGCAAACCTTTGGTACCTTCGGTACCAACGGATCTGATAGAAACACAGAATTCACAAAATCATTATTCTTCACATTTGTCTTTATTTTTCTCTAGATTCTGTTCCTTCTCATTATCTTCCTGTGTTTTAGGTTCACGATTTACCATTTTCTTCCCCCTTTTCTTCCTAACCTCATTTCCACTCTTGGCATTAAGATGCTTGTCAGATAATAGAAATTGATTCTTTTGTTGCTGGTCTATTTCTATATAGCTAACATCTTTTGCTCTATGCTTCCCAATTACTGACTCTGAAAAGTGCACTGAGTTGTAATGGTAACATAACTGATGCCTTGACTCTCACATGAAATTATCATGTTCCTTTCTGTTTCTTGACATATTCCTTGCCATTACCTGTTGAAGTTTGACAGTTTCTTGCTTTTGTTCGAACCATCTTTTTCTTCCCCGGGTAGCTCCTCTGTTTATTTATCCAACCCTGCCTATATACCGCGTTTGTAATGCTATGGATCTTCAAATTTCTCTTTGTTTGAACAATATGACACACTAGGAGTTTTTGGTATATTGTAAGACCATGTGTACCAATCAACTATAGCTAACCTTTATCCAGTTTAACTGGATCTGATTTCTACCTTCAGATGGAAACATATATAAAGCAATGTAGTCCAAGTTGACACAGTGAGGGGCAGTTTCCTCAAGACTAGTCGTGACCCTGTGTGGCTATCTAATCTACCTAGAACACTAGGTTGTGTTTTTGGTTTTTGTTTTTATTTGGTACAACTCTGATTAGAATTTTTGAAGCTTTTGTATAGGGTTTGTTAAGCTTTTAATGGTATTATGATTGAATTTTGCAAACCCTCTCCTTTAGTAAAGTATCTAATTTTTGGGGATTAGAGCTTAGCCACTCCAGCTAGACTTCCTTTGACAAGATCATCTGGTACCTTAAACACAATATTACTGC
Organism: Taxus chinensis; assembly: GCA_019776745.2. Classification (NCBI taxonomy): domain Eukaryota; kingdom Viridiplantae; phylum Streptophyta; class Pinopsida; order Cupressales; family Taxaceae; genus Taxus; species Taxus chinensis. The sequence continues at coordinate 699,025,095 of CM034153.1, read as the reverse complement.
CTGGGAAGATATATGTTTCGAAGGAGCTCTTAACTCGAGAAAATCTCATTTTAGTTGACTCTAACTCTGTTTTCGTCGTTATCGTAGTACAATGTGAGCCACAGCAACTTTCTTTATGGCCGAATCCAGAATTATCCCATTCTGAAAAACGAAAATAAAAAGAACAATGAAAACATCATCGCATGTGCAGGAAAACATATCAATATATGTGCCCGATAAAGACTTACAAAGTAAAATAACCCCAGTGTTCTTCAACACCTTGTCTAACTGGTGTTCCATCTGAGCTTTCCTCCATATTATCAGAAACAGGGGCAGTTATTTCATTATTTTTACCATAAGGATGAAGATGCCCCATCATACGGGCTACACCTGCGATCGTGGCACTAACTTCCCATTGAATTTCTCTGCCAATTTCAGTTACTGCATAATTATGTGCAAATAAGTTCTCCCTCAAGCCTCGTGTACTCCTTGATATCGATGCCTTATACCTGTAAAAATACCAAATATCCCTCAAGCTTAATAATGCCACAAAAAAGGGGCAAAACAAAAGCCCGTAGTCCTACACAATAAACAGAGTGGAAAGACAGACCTGGAAGAAACATCAGAAAATCAAGGTGTGGGACTCAAAAAGGGACTGAAACTCAGAAGACTGTGCTTTCTGTTGACTTGTAGGAGAGCACTGTCCTGGGTCACTCCTAAATCAAATTTGGTGCAGGACAAACCAAATCAGCACAATAAGAAGGAAAAAAACTCATTCGAAATAACTTATGGCAGAGCTGAATGCAAAGTGCAAACATCTTTGCCAATATTCTACATAAGGGCCTTGGTTTAAAGAAACAAAAGAAACATCACCGAAAAATGCAGGAGCAGGCACTTTGCTGCTTAGAATACAAATTCAAGCAGCCTCAAATTCAATTCTGATAACTTCATGAGGAAACTTATGTACCTCGGTGGATAAAAGATCCGGCTGTAAAGTTGGTATTACTGTTTGTTGGTGAACTCATTTTCCCTGGTGGAGATGGCAAAGGCCCATGCTGTAACCGTCCATCCCATATGACAGGCATATCTGGTAATTGCCGGAACAGTTCCACTCTGAGCTTTTGTGTTATTAGCAGAGGCAGGAGCAGGAGTAGAAAATACCAAAAATTGTGGATGATTGTAAGAAAAAGAAATATCACCATAAACATATGTTTTATTTACATGAAATCTTTAAGCCGGTGTACCAATGGAGCGGGGGGGCATGCCTTGTGCATGGGGCCATGCATAGGCAGCCTGCCTTGCTCACAACATTTAATACTGTTCAGTGCACATCATAAAGGGTGGGTTATTTTCAACTTAAGCAGGTAAAATTATGCATTGAAATAAACGTGTCACCAGCAACTTTCCCTCATGGTGTTATCATTGCATTAGACAATGTGTGGTTGTCAATTGGGCACTGACAGGAGAGCTCGCCCCACTGTAATTGTCTATCGGCATAAAAATAGGCAACTATAACGGTGATATCAAACATATGTTATGCTCCATCTTGTTGAGGGGAGAACTGAAGATTTGGTGGTGGTCCTTAACAAAGAGCTGTTGTGCTGACTAATATTTTCTCACCCACATTTGTGCACAAATATTCGTATTTCATATGGATAATATCCATTTGTAAATTGCTTGTGCTCACATTTTCTATTCTTTAACTTCATGGGATCAAGGGGACTGCTGTCTGAGGGATCCTTAAAAAGTGTTTTGGAGAAGCTAGACTAGGTGTCTGTGGAGGATTTCTAGAAGCATGAAAAAAATTGCTATATGAAAATTACTGCAGTCCTCAAAAGACAACCATCATGGATTATCTAGTATTTTGGTTTTGTTGTCCAGCCATGCACCTCACAAGTAAATCCTATGTACGGTTCAAGTTGCGTTTGCATTGAGGTCTTCTTGTTGCCAGTGTACAATGCAAGCTGCATATGCATCGATGTCTTCTTGTTTGGAGCTAATCCTCACTTGATTTTGATTTCTATTACAACATTTTGGTAGAGTTGTTATACTCGCAACAAAATCATAGGAAACATGCTCACTAATGCTGAAAACCTCCACTCAACTGCCATTAACTTCAGGATTAGTTTATGGCATGTAATGGTGTCAACAGCTATTTTGGGATTGTTCCCGTCTTAGAACTAAAATCCTCTATAGAGTTATCATTCAGAGATACTTATTAGTTATTACAGACTTCTTGTATGTTTTTCCAACATGAATTTTAGAAGCATTTTTCTACTCAAGCATATATACATGTACTTTTATATCTACGTTTTTCCTGTTCATAGAATCAGTAGGTTCGTGCTCGATAGACAATAAAATGCTTAAGGAAACAAATGAGACACTGGCCCAGTATGTGTATATCTTCTTGGTAAATATTACATGGTTGGCTAGTGAAAGCTTGTTAATTACTGCTTTAGAAATATTATTTTGACATTTTGATTTTAAATTAGTTTTTCGTTGAACCATGTAGAAAATTATATCTGCTGCCTTTGACCTTTATTACATGCTACTAGCTGCCTGCGGTCAACTCTAATGTGATCAGAAATTTTTAGTTTAGATTGGACAGATTTGTTTCTTGGAAAGTGGAAGCAATCTCCTTCCAACAATGCTACCTAAGTTCCTTGGATTCCAGTGAGGTAAGAAACAAACAAAATTCTCCCCTATATGTTTCTGTCGTTGTTCATGCTCTTTCTCGTACCGGCACATCACCATTACACTTCTTGCTTTATGTAGCACAGAGTGGGGGGATTACTCAAATTGTTAGAGTATACATTGAGAGTAAAATGACCTATCCGTAACTACTCCTCTCAGACGAGCATTTACCCTACCATTGAAGGAAATAAATCTTTCCAACTAGTAAGCACATTGTTTTAAAATGGAAGGAGAGGACTTATTGAAAACACTCTCATCAAGAGATATTATGGAAAATTTGGAGTGGAAGATTATGATGCCAAGAAAAGACTCAAAGGAATAGGTGAGTTCAAAGTGATCCGTGATCGACATGGACATACAGTTGTAAGATTCATGAACATGGATTTACTTTCTTCGTATATTTTTCGCGAGTTCTATGCTATTGAGACAATCTTTAAATGCTCATACTTGATGCTTACTACAGCTCTTTGACTGAATCTACATCAGTCATTTCATTATGCAGTCCTACCCATGGTCTCATACATGCCTAATGCATTGCATATCATGCTTCATACTCCAACCATGCTACCACCAAACGTGATTGTTATCAAACCCACAAAACAATAGTGCATAATGAGCATCATGTTCATAAACTACATGATAATGAATTTAATTACTGTTTTCTATTAGGAATGATTGCCATGATTATATTCACAGCTTCAACTGATTTCTTATGCCTATCAAGCATTTTGAGTTAGTGAATTAGTTGCAAGACATAGAAGTAAGAAACAATGAATCAAACATACATGGAAATGAAAGATCGACACAAGAGGCTACCTTGGAGAAAATGTGGGAAAACTAAAAATAGTGAAGTGGGTGTGTATATATTTGACTTGTATAATGCCAGATTTTATTAAAAAAAAACAGAGCATTGCCTAACATTTGTCTTCATGTGCAATGCCACCACTGACCATGAGGGGTGAGATGAACACCAAACCCTACTCAGTGGAATCTTGTAGGAGCCCTGTGCACTGCTTTTAGATCAATCCTGAGTAATTTCTGATCTGGGTATACAGGAGATCACTTAGTTTTCCTGCTCTTAATGGGATCTACATACAAAATAGATTTTCAGCTTGTACCCCTCTGATATTACATTTGTTTTTTATTAAACGTTAACCATAGCTCAAGATAAACAGATAAACAGGAATCTTAACCATAAATATTTTTCTATTTTATTAACATGGTGTCTCCTGTTCATGTTTAGTCATCTTACATACATTTGTGAGAGAAAGGAATGAGTATGAATTTGTTTAGGTCGCTGGTTATTCTAGATTCAGCTTTGAATATAATTTTTTTTAACTAATTGTGCACCGTAGAATACATTCTGGAGCTAGACTGATATTCTCTGGAGTCAGACTAAAATAACTGTAAATTTTGCATATGAGCTCGAATCAAGATGATTCTTTTTTTGAACTTGCAAAGTTTTTTAAGAGGAATCTATATATGCAATTATGTAATGCCCCAGCTGGGACACCAGAAAACGCACCTAAAATTTTTGAAGTGTTTAAAATAATACTAATACATCTTTTGTAACTTTTCCTGGTAACTACTAATTTTATACCATTTAATTTTTTTTAATTTAAATTGTTCACTAACCCTAACTCGAAATTAATTATTTAATTATATTTTAATTTTACTAGTGCCCCAAAGAAAGAATAATCATTAAATAAATAAATCCACACCCCTTTAATATTCATCTACCATCTCCATCAATATTCCCATGACTAAAGGTGTGAAGGATTACATGTGAGCCCTAAGATCTGCCTAATCTCAACCCTAGATCTCATTTGACCTAAATTTGCCCTAGATATCTATATCCCCCTTTTTATTATATCTCATTCTTTCATTTTACTTTCTTCCATACATTATTCTTCTTGTTTATTTTATCCTTGTATCAAGCATAGAATAATATTATATCATTTATTTATGTATATCATATATATATATATACATATATATATATATATATTTATATATTATTTATTTTGGTTTGCTTAACATTATACATTATTTTATGTTTTGCATTTGATTATTGGGTCATTATATTTTATTTGTGTTGCGGCGGATTAGTTTTGTGCGCAGGGGAAGGGGGTGGGGTAGGAGGAGGGGCGGATCAGTGGAGGAGGGGCGTTCGTGGGGAGGGCATGGGGCCGGGTCGGCAGGGGGTGCAGGTTGAGGCAGAGGCGCGGGGAGGGAGGGCACGGGGAGGCAGAGGTGGAGGGACAGGCGGAGGGGTGCGGCAGGCGGAGGTAGGGGAGGGAGCGCTTGGAGGCGGCGGTGTTTTGGGGGTCGGGGGGGTTCGGCCCCACCCCCATTTTTTTTTTTTTTGCCTAAAAACGTTGCAGGCTGGCGGGAGGTGGGGCTGACAGGGGGGGGGGCCAATTTGTGGCGACAGTTTACAACAAATTGGGGGTGATAATATTTCGGCCCCCCCTCCAATCATTGGATTTTTTTTTTTTTTTTTTTAATATATATAAAAATATAAAAAAATTATAAATATACAAACGTTTGTATACTATATTTATATTTATATATATATTTATATTAATACACACATTTTACTAACACACACACATATATATATGTTTAAAACAGATATAATTTTTTTTTTTGTTTTGATATAAATAAATCTTTTTATTAAATACCGAATGTATAATATATAAAACGGTGTATATATATATATATATATTCTGTTCACATATCATCCTATATGTGCTGATAATTGTAATATTTTAAACTTGATACAGGTTGATAACAATTGTAAACTTGTAATAAAAAGGGATAAAAGAGAATATCACATGGATATCAACTTAAAATAACTTACATTTTTTTAATATACCAATGCCATAACTTATGGTTATCAACAGAAATTTTCCTTGTGCATCTTACCAAGCCATTTTTTAAGATAAAATAAAAAGAATTTATTACATGAACTTTCAAAGTAGACAAAACCAAAGGAAACTAAGTATGTAAGTTTTTACAAAAGTAAAACATTAGTTCTAAGGTGTATATGTATTTCAACTTTCCTTTCTATGTCCATTAATTTATTTCTTTATTGCAATATTTAAGAGAGGAGCAAGGCAATGCAACCAAGAGAGGAAACTTTTAATAGTATAACAAAGAAGATGCTTCCTTAACTAAAAATAATACAAATTAGTTTTCAAATAACATGTTTCAAAAGATTTCACAAGCAAGAAAGTGCAAGGAATAAAACAATTTCAAGTTTTCTTAACATAACACCTATCCATGTTTGCAAGGAGACAAAGGTGCATGGCAACCAACACCTTCAACAACTATTTTCTTTTATAAATATAAATGCAAGAGTTTACAAGATTCAAGTAGATAGATTATTTATTTGCTTCATTACTTCACATCCACAAGCTTGGGTTACATGCATGTTAAAACTCCAAGTAGCATCAATCATATCCACTTTTCTAAAACAAGGGTTTACAAGTGATACAAAATGTGCAAAATGGAGTATTTACAAGGAGATGTGAACTCTCACATACTATGTTCTAAGAGAGGATTACATTACAAGAAAGTATCACAAGGAAGGTAAGAATAATAAGAGCCCAAATTGACATGCCACCAATTCCAATTGAGAGCCAACTTCCATGTCTTCCAAAACCATGCAAATGAGAAAAGAGCTTGTTTATCCACCCAACCTTTAGGCATCATCACATGCCTATCCCAAGGTTGGGATGCATGCTAGCCTCCCCCAAGCCCATGGGAAAGAGGATAGCTAACCAACACTTGCACAAGGTGAAGGGTAAAACAACAATGAAACAAGCACACAAACATAAAATTCACAACAACACAAGACTCCAACTTACAAGGAGGAGAACCCATGTTCATCCTCCAAAAATGGGGAAGAGAGGAGAAAGTTCTCCAAAATTAAGCATCAATATTATTTGCACATTGAACACATCTTCTTAACCTCCTTATTGCTCCTTATTCAAAACAAGACCCTCCTTATTCCTCCCCCTTTCTCCAAGTCCTCCTTGGAAGGATTTTCAAACCCCAAAAGGGGTTTCCTTACCAAGGATGGGGAAGGAGATTCAAGCCAAATGAATCAACTTCCCCACCTCAACCATTTGAGGGGAAAAACAATAAGGTCCTACAAGGCTTGGCCATCAAGCCTTGAGGATTGAGAGGGAAAATTCCCTCTCTCTTCCCCCACACTCCAAAACTCCATCATGCCATATGATGGAGGGAGTAAAAACACACAAACAACACTACAAGCTACATTCAACAATAACAATTTCAAGCAATCAATCTATCAACTAAATAAAGCAACACAACAATAAGATCTAAGAGCCTACCTCAAGGAAAGCTCTCCAAAAAGCTTCCTAACTTCAAGTTTTCCACTCTTAGCTCCAAGCAAATCCCAAGCTCCAAATCACCCAAGCATCCAAGCAAGAAAATCCAAAGAAAAAAAGTCCCTCTCATTTCCCATGAATGAGAATTTGAAGAGGAGCAAGCAAGCATCCTCACAAATGAGGGGGTGACATGTGTCACCCCTCTCCCTCCTCATGGTCAAAGATGCCAAAACAAAAGAGAGAAAGGGTAAAATTATCTTTTTGCCCTCTTCTCCCAAATTTCCTTAAATGTTAGCAAGACAAAACTAGTGGCACTTTTGATAAACACACAAATCCACATCCCTTACATGGATGTGACAAAACAAGGGTAGAAAGGGAGGGAAAACTCCCTCTAGCCTTGAAAACAAGCCCCCCTACCCATTAGGTAGGGTCCAAGGGCTCATTTTTGTGATAGGGGGACTCCCAAGCTACAAAGGGGTCCCCAAAAATGCCCAAAATACCCTAATTTCGGGTTTTGCATTTTTGGCACAAGGGTAGAGGGTGTGGGGACCACCCAAGGGTCTCACATGTGACCCTAAACCCTTGTGATTAAGAGACACATTAAGCATAATCCACAATTCAAATGAAAGAGGAGTTATTAACTCCCAAAACAAGTTTACAACTTTACTAACAACCCTAAACCAAAATTAATAATTCAAAACAAAATACTTTACATACATTGGGGTCACTCATAGTGCCCAAAATTAATAATCATCTATCCTAAGGCTTCACACAGTGAACATGGCTAGGACTCAGCCCGTGGGCTGCTTGTGCAAGTTTTGAGTAGCTGGCCTGAATCCCACGTTCTCCTGTAAACCTGTCACCTGCACACTCATTGCACACATTAACCGCACCTGTCCGATACAATATAATTAAATGACATAGTAAGATATCAATGCATGCTAAACTAACCTAACATCCTACTGAAATCAAGATGCGACAACGTGCACAATTATATTCCATATTCCAAAAGTTAGACAAGATGATAAAGTGACATATAATCCCACCATGCAACAACTATCCATCAATATAATTAGGTTCCAAGCACATCATATTCATTAGTTTCCATGTCATAACAAGAAAATGCGACAATAAAGAAATTAGGCTAAATTGGCGCTATACGCCTGAATGTCACACATGTCTAATAAAATCAAATATCTAAATATAATGTCCAAGATATCACCAATCACTGTCAAAACATGTCTATGAGCAAATAAACAACAAGCTACTGAGCTATAAAAAGTGTGGGCACTACATCCCCCTCTACTAAAATTAGACTTCCTCCTGGAAGTCACTGAAAGAGGTAGGGATATCTAGCCCTCAAAGGTATCGCATCCTCCCAGGTAGCTGTTGTCTCGTCGTACCGGTCCCACTGTACTCTAACCTGGTCCAAGTCTCGACCCCGAAGGGCCAACCTCCGGTGCTCCAGTATGCGTACGGGCTCCAATCTCCACTGTCCTCCATCCTCTACCTGTAATGCCGACCAATCCAAGACATGAGAAGCATCAGGTACATATCTACGTAGTACAGAAACATGAAAAACATCGTGGGCCCGTGCAAGGCGTGGTGGCAAAGCTAGGCGATAGGCAACTGGACCGATGACCTCTAAAATATCAAAAGGCCCCACAAAACGAGGCGATAGCTTAGAACCCTTTCCATAACGGATAGGACTCTTATGCGGACGAACCCTCAAGAAGACTTTGTCACCCACTGAGAAGTGACGATCAGTCCTCTTGGTGTCTGCATACGCCTTTTGGCGTGCTCTGGCCTGCTCAAGACGCTGTCTAATCAACACAACCTGCTGCTCTAAATCCTGAAGATAGGCTGGTCCCAGAATGATCCTGTCATCTAGTCTATCCCAACTCAAAGGTGTCCTGCAAGGTCGTCCATACAAAGCCTGGTAAGGAGCCATACCAATGGAACTATGATAGCTGTTGTTGTAGGCAAACTCAACTAGATGCAAATAATCTTCCCATTTCCTCTGCTGATCCATGACATACATTCTCAACATGTCCTCTAACACCTGATTAACCCTCTCTGTCTGCCCATCTGTCTCTGGATGATAAGCTGAACTGAAATTGATCTGAGTACCCAGAGCGGCCTGAAAAGAAGTCCAGAATACTGAAGTGTAGATAGTATCCCTGTCATTAATGATGGTCTTCGGAATCCCATGCAACCTAACAATGTCCTCCATAAATACCTTGGCGATGGCCTGTGCATTATAGGTGACCTTGGTTGGCGAAAAATGCGCAACCTTAGTCAACTTATCCACGGTGACCATAATGGCGTCATGACGATAAGATGACATAGGAAGTCCGACTATGAAGTCCATGGAGATCACATCCCATTTCCACTCGGGAATATCATGAGGGATGTAAAAGTCCTGCGGGATGAGAATGCTCTGCCTTGACCCTCTGACACTCAAGGCAACGTGCAACAAAATCTGCTATGTCCCGTCGAAGACCTGGCCAATAATATAACTCCCTCAAATCGGCATGCATTTTCTTCACTCCTGGATGTGCCGCATATGGGGCTCGATGAGCCTCTGTGAGGATGAAGCTACGCAGATCACCTGACTTAGGCACGTAGATGCGCCTGTGGAATCGAAGCAAACCATCTGTCTCTAAAACACACCCAGAATATCTGCCCTCTAAAGAACCCTGAGACTCTAACATCTGTTTAGCTCCCTCATAAAATCTGTCCTCTGGAAGGTGCTCAAGAATCCTGCCTCTCAAATCTGACTGAAGTGTCAAAGAAGCAAGCACATGTCGTCGTCTACTAAGAGCATCTGCAACCACATTTTCCTTCCCTTTGATGTACTGAACCTCCATGTCATACTCACATAGGAACTCCATCCAACGCCGTTGACGAGCGTTGAGGTTCGGCTGTGAGAAGATATGCTGCAAACTCCGGTGGTCTGTCCTCAAAATGAAAGGCCTACCCAAAAGGAAATGTCGCCAACGCACTAGAGCATGTACAACTGCTGCAAGCTCCAAGTCATGAGTAGGATAATTAAGCTCGTAGTCCTTGAGCTTACGAGACTCAAAAGCAATAACCCGACGCTCCTGCATAAGAACTGCTCCCAAACCCTCTAGTGATGCATCTGTACAAACAACAAAATCCTCTGTCGGGTCTGGAACTGCTAAGATGGGCGCCGTGGTTAACCTTTCCTTAAGCAACTGAAAGGCTTGCTCACATTTCTCTGACCAATCAAACTTCTTCCCTTTCCTCTGAAGAGAAGTGATAGGGTGAGCAATCCTAGAAAAGTCCTGTACGAACCTGCGGTAATACCCTGCCAAACCCATGAAACTCCTCACCTCAGTAACTGATGTGGGTGCTGGCCAGTCCAAGATAGCCTGTATCTTAGAGGGATCTACAGAGATACCCTCGCCTGAAATGATATGACCCAAGTACTGAATCTCTGTCTGAAAGAAGCTGCATTTTTCCAAGTTCCCATACAACTTCTGCTCTCTCAAAACCTGAAGTACCTGCCTCAAATGCTCCTCGTGTTCCTCCTCGGAACGAGAATAAATCAATATGTCATCAAGGAACACTAAGACAAAGCGATCCAGAAATGTCCTGAATACTCCATTCATGAGGCTCATGAAGACAGCTGGGGCATTGGTCAAACCAAATGGAACCACTGTGAACTCATAATGCCCATAACGTGTGCGAAAAGCTGTCTTATGGATGTCTGCATCTGAAATGCGCAACTGATGATATCCTGACTTGAGATCGATTTTGGAGAACACTCTCGCTCCCCGCATTTGATCAAACAAGTCATCAATCCTAGGGAGCGGATAACGGTTCTTTATTGTGACTTTGTTGAGCTGCCTGAAGTCTACACAAAGCCTGAGAGAACCGTCCTTCTTCTTCACAAATATGACTGGCGCTCCCCAAGGAGATACACTAGGGCGAATGAGACCCTTATCCAACAACTCCTCTAACTGAATCTTGAGCTCATGAAGCTCTGGGGTCGTCATCCGATAAGGTGCCCTAGAAACTGGTGCTGATCCAGGTACTAAATCAATGGTGAAATCCACCTCTCTGCGGGGTGGTAACCCTGGAAGCTCACCTGGAAAAACATCTGCATACTCCCTCAAAACTGCATGATCATCTAAAGGTGAATGCTCTGGAATGCTCTCAGATCGATCACTGATAGTGATAGCAAACAACTGACAACCCTTACGCATGCTCCGCTTGAGTTGCTTAGCCGATATCATGCGCAAGGAGATAGGTCTCTGCATCCCTGATATAACAACTGCACTCCCAAGATCATCCTGACACTCAATGACCTTATTTCTGCAATCCACCTTAGCTCGATGAGACTCGAGCCAATCCATACCCAAAACTACCTGATAGGAACCTAGAGGGATAACTCGGAGGTCAAGAGTAGTGGAGAAGGCTCCTAAATCAAGTACGCAAATACTCTCCACATACGCCTTCTGCAGTCCACGTCACCCCGCGAGTTTGATTTGCTGTCCATTTCTCCGATACCACATCATCTGTGGCCTCATCATCCAACCAGCTAAACATAGCTTCTACGTCAAAGAAACCAACAACTCCTTGGCTAAACACCCCCCATATAAACCAACCACACCACGTCATCAATAGGACCAGAATCGACCCAGTCTAGCCTCATTTTCCACGACGAGTTTGGCCCCAAAGGCCAACTCAACCTGCCAACTATCTGGTTGCCTAGCCACCACTAGCCCACACTGGTCCACTATAGAAGGTGATATAAAGGAATCTGAAGCACCTGAATCAAAAAGTACTGAGACAGAAATACCCCTGATAGTACCTGTCGTCTCAATGACCGTGGCCTGATGCTCGGCCTGGCGGTTGTCAACCGCTGCATATACACGATGAGCGCGTCCTACATCACCCACCGTCTGCTCGGATCTAGCAGCTCTCTGTGCATCCATGGTATTGGGTTTGTGCGGGCACATGCGCACATAGTGATCTGGAGATCCACAAATAAAACAACCTCCTGTACCCCTCTGAGATGGGGTCCCTCCTGTACTCTGGTGTACTGATCCTGCTGGTCCAACCCTAGCAGACTGCTGAGTGCGAGCTGGCTGTGTCTGCTGAGTGCCCTGCCTCCTATCTCTGGCTCCACTAAAACCACCTCTAGAAACACCTCTCTGAAATCCCTGTGTCTGCCTAGCCCCCTGCTGCGGGTGGCCCTGCTGCTGTGTCTGTCGCTGTGGGTGCGGTGGAGCCCTCGTGGCTGCTGGCGGAGGCCAAAATCCTCCTCTAGGGGGTGGTGCAGTACCTCGTGACCTCTGACTCTGAAAGGCCTGTATCCTCTCCTGAAACTTGCTCTTGTTCCTATCACGGTGCTCCTGTGCCTTGGTCCTGTTCTCCTCAGCTAAGTAGGCCTTCTCAACGGCCTTCTCAAGTGTGGGAGGAGATAACATCCTAACTGCTCCTGCTATATCTGCATTAAGCCCTCGAATGAACCTGTTAACCTGCAATTTCTCATCTTGCAGGTAATCCACATACTGTAGAAGATCCAGGAACCTGCTCTCATACTGCGCTACTGTGCCAGATCCCTGTCGTAAGTCGTGAAACTCGTCGATCCTCTTCTGAACAAAATGCTCTGACATATAACGCGCCCTGAAACGCTCCTCGAACAACTCCCAAGTCACTGTCTCTCGGGTCAGATGGAGCTTCCGCTCCTCATTCCTCCACCAAACGCCTGCTGCGTCTCGGAGGAGGTGTATGGCGAACCTCGCCTTGACGTTGCTCTCGTAAGAGTGCAAGCCAAAGCAACTATCCAAGCTAAGGAGCCATGACTCAGCCCCAAAGCCATCTGTAGAGCCGGTGTAAGTGGGCGGCTGCAAGCGAAGAAGATCCCTGATCACACTGCCTGTATCTCGATCCTGACGATGTAGTCCAACAGGCGAAGGGGGTCGCCTATCCTCGAATGGTCCCTCGAGACTGTGTGATCGGCTACGACGGAATGAGGCTACCCTCTCGTGATGAACGGAAGGGCTGCGTGACCTCTCCCGCCTCGGTGTATCGTGCTCTGGCGGCTCCGAATGCGCGTCCTCGCCTATCGGCTCCTCGTCTCCCAAAGGTGCCTCCACTCTCGTCTCCTGCGGCTGTGGTAGGCGCTGCTCCACAACGCCTATCAGCTGGCGTAAGGCCTCTAATATCCGAGGCCCAAAATCGGGCGCCGACGGCTCCTGCGTAGATGCACTACGCCCCATACCTCTAGCTGATCGTCCTCGCTTAGGCGCCATCCTGCGCACGAGGTGAGCGAGCAATTTATTAATTTAAAATTTAATGGTAGTGAATGATTTATTTTATCTGTTTATTTTTATTCATTTAGTTAATTTTGTTGTGTTAAAATTGACATTAACTATTTTAATTACCCCAGTGGTCCGCGAGTGCGAACCCCAAGCTCTGATACCAACTGTAATGCCCCATCTGGGACACCGAAAAACGCACCAAACAGGCTAAAATTTTAGGGTAATTTTTTTTTTGAAGTGTTTAGTTAAATACTAATACATCTTTTGTAACTTTTCCTGGTAACTACTAATTTTATACCATTTAATTTTTTTTTAAACTAAATTGTTCACTAACCCTAACTCGAAATTAATTATTTAATTATATTTTAATTTTACTAGTGCCCCAAAAGAAAGAATAATCATTAAATAAATAAATCCACACCCCTTTAAAATTCATCTACCATCTCCATCAATATTCCCATGACTAAAAGTGTGTAGGATTACATGTGAGCCCTAGGATCTGCCTAATCTCAACCCTAGATCTCATTTGACCTAAATTTGCCCTAGATATCTATATCCCCATTTTTTTTTTTATCTCATTTCTTTCATTTTACTTTCTTCCATACATGTTTCTTTTGTTTATTTTTCCTTGTATGAAATACATATATATATTTATACTCATATATTTTGGTTTGTATTTATTATTATTATTTGTTTCTATGTTTATTTTGATTATTGGGTCATTTATTTTATTTGTGTTGGGCGGATTAGGTCTGTGCGCAGGTGAAGGGAACCTGGCGTGGCGGAGGGGGAGGCCGAGCAAGGACAGTGGGGAGGTGGCGGCGTGTGGGCGGAGCATAGGGCGGGTCGGAGGCGGAGGTCGTGGCAGGGCGTTGGAGCGGCGGGTGGGCGGACAGGGTGGGTACGGGGGTGCGCGGGGGCGGCAGGGCGGCCGGGAGCAGGCGGAGGTGGCGGCAGTTGTTTTGGGGGTCGGTGGGGGCAGCGCCCCCACCCCCATTTTTTTTTTTTTTTTCTGCCTATGTTGCAGGCTGCGCGGGGCTGGGTCGTTAGGGGGTTGGGGGAGGCGGAGCAGTCGGCTGGGGGGGGGGGGCCGAACCCTCCCCCAATGGAAATTTTTTTTTTTTTTTTTTTTTTTTATAAAATTTAATATAATAAACAATAAAACAAAAAAAACGTTTATATATTTACTTTTATATATATATTTATAAAACAAACATATACACACACAATTTACACACACACACACACACACACATATATATATCTATATATATATACATATATATTTTAAATGTATATAAATAATATGTATATGTATAATTTTAATCCTCTTTATTAAAACATATTTCCATATACTGATATAAAATTTTAATCCAGATGCAAGCTGGAGGTAATGTATTTGTAATCTCACAAGAAAAATACAGTTGAATTTGTTTTGTGCAATATAACAACCAGCAACTCAATATCTTTTCTTCATTTACTAAGTAACAATCTATTTTCTATATTAATGTCCAGGGAAGATAACCAAGTATTTTTGATAAAATAAAAAGAATTGTTTCTAAAATACCATCTTCAAAGTAGATAACTTAAAAACTAAGTATGAATAGTTTAACAAAAAAAACTACTTAAACTTTCAAGTGGAATCTAAATTTATCAAGATCTTTCAATCTATTATTTCTTTATTAAAAGTAAGAGAGGACATTTGCAACAAGAAAGGAATTTATTTCTCATTTATAGTATAACACGAAGCTTCTTACAAAAAATACAACAATTAGTTTTCAAATAACATGCTATTCTTAAGTTTTCACAAAGCAAGAAAGTGCAAGGAAACATTTTACAGTTTTCTTTTCTTGACATAACCCTATCCATGTTTGCAAGGCAACAAAGGTTATGGAATCAAAACCTTCAACAAACTATTTTCTTTTCTATAAATATTCATGCAAGAGTTATACATGTTTCATGCTTAGATTCAACAGATACAATATTATTTACTTCATTACTTCAAGTTCCACAAGCTTGGGTTACATGGATGTTAACTCCCAAGTAGCATCAATCAAACTTTTCTAAAACAAGTTTTACAAGACACAAAATGTCACAAAATGGAGGATTTACAAGGAGATGTAAACTCTCACATACTATGTTCGAAGAGAGGTTACATTAGAAGAAAGTATCACAAGGAAGATAAGAATAATCAGAGTCCCAACATGCCACCAATCCAACTTTGAGAGCCATCTTTCATGTCTTCAAAACCATGCAAGGAGAAAGAAAAGAGCTTGTTTATCCACCCAACCTTTAGGCATCATCACATGCCTATCCCAAGGTTGGGATGCATGCTAGCCTCCCCCAAGCCCATGGGAAAGAGGATAGCTAACCAACACTTGCACAAGGTGAAGGGTAAAACAACAATGAAACAAGCACACAAACATAAAATTCACAACAACACAAGACTCCAACTTACAAGGAGGAGAACCCATGTTCATCCTCCAAAAATGGGGAAGAGAGGAGAAAGTTCTCCAAAATTAAGCATCAATATTATTTGCACATTGAACACATCTTCTTAACCTCCTTATTGCTCCTTATTCAAAACAAGACCCTCCTTATTCCTCCCCCTTTCTCCAAGTCCTCCTTGGAAGGATTTTCAAACCCCAAAAGGGGTTTCCTTACCAAGGATGGGGAAGGAGATTCAAGCCAAATGAATCAACTTCCCCACCTCAACCATTTGAGGGGAAAAACAATAAGGTCCTACAAGGCTTGGCCATCAAGCCTTGAGGATTGAGAGGGAAAATTCCCTCTCTCTTCCCCCACACTCCAAAACTCCATCATGCCATATGATGGAGGGAGTAAAAACACACAAACAACACTACAAGCTACATCAACAATAACAATTTCAAGCAATCAATCTATCAACTAAAATAAAGCAACACAACAATAAGATCTAAGAGCCTACCTCAAGGAAAGCTCTCCAAAAAGCTTCCTAACTTCAAGTTTTCCACTCTTAGCTCCAAGCAAATCCCAAGCTCCAAATCACCCAAGCATCCAAGCAAGAAAATCCAAAGAAAAAGTCCCTCTCATTTCCCATGAATGAGAATTTGAAGAGGAGCAAGCAAGCATCCTCACAAATGAGGGGGTGACATGTGTCACCCCTCTCCCTCCTCATGGTCAAAGATGCCAAAACAAAAGAGAGAAAGGGTAAAATTATCTTTTTGCCCTCTTCTCCCAAATTTCCTTAAATGTTAGCAAGACAAAACTAGTGGCACTTTTGATAAACACACAAATCCACATCCCTTACATGGATGTGACAAAACAAGGGTAGAAAGGGAGGGAAAACTCCCTCTAGCCTTGAAAACAAGCCCCCCTACCCATTAGGTAGGGTCCAAGGGCTCATTTTTGTGATAGGGGGACTCCCAAGCTACAAAGGGGTCCCCAAAAATGCCCAAAATACCCTAATTTCGGGTTTTGCATTTTGGCACAAGGGTAGAGGGTGTGGGGACCACCCAAGGGTCTCACATGTGACCCTAAACCCTTGTGATTAAGAGACTTATTAACAAAAATCAACAATTTAAAAGAAAGTGGGATTATTAACTCCCAAAACAAGTTTACAACTTTACTAACAACCCTAAACAAAATTAATAATTCAAAGCAAAATACTTTACATACATTGGGGTCACTCATAGTGCCCAAAATTAATAATCATCTATCCTAGGGCTTCACACAGTGAACATGGCTAGGACTCAGCCCGTGGGCTGCTTGTGCAAGTTTTGAGTAGCTGGCCTGAATCCCACGTTCTCCTGTAAACCTGTCACCTGCACACTCATTGCACACATTAACCGCACCTGTCCGATACAATATAATTAAATGACATAGTAAGATATCAATGCATGCTAAACTAACCTAACATCCTACTGAAATCAAGATGCAACAACGTGCACAATTATATTCCATATTCCAAAAGTTAGACAAGATGATAAAGTGACATATAATCCCACCATGCAACAACTATCCATCAATATAATTAGGTTCCAAGCACATCATATTCATTAGTTTCCATGTCATAACAAGAAAATGCGACAATAAAGAAATTAGGCTAAATTGGCGCTATACGCCTGAATGTCACACATGTCTAATATAATCAAATATCTAAATATAATGTCCAAGATATCACCAATCACTGTCAAAACATGTCTATGAGCAAATAAACAACAAGCTACTGAGCTATTTCTCTGTCTTAGAGTTGTTCTTCAACTTCATTGGTTATTCTTGCAACATGACACACTTGATACCTGTTTTTTTATTGCTCCCATGTATTTTAAATTTATGAGCTCGAGTAATTTAAGCTCCTCCTTCCTCGAGATCTCACGGATCATATTCATGTCTGCTTTCACAAATCCTACACATGCATAATCAAACACAAAAGTTATATAAAAACCATGAGGCTTATGAGCCTCTTCATTGTTCTTATTCCTTCTTGTAGCGTTCTTGTTATTGTAACCATTTCTCTGATTATCTTCTTAATCTCTTTGGTCATTTATGCCCTTCATCTCTTCATAATTTTCCTTGGAATTCCTCGTCTTATCCTTACAGCTTGATTTAAAAACTAAATCTTATAAGGCCGTAATCTCAACCTCTAGTTTCTTTGGACTCTCATGTGTGAAAGAGTCATTCTTTTTCCCTTCTTATTTCCATAACTCGTATTCTTGTTCAAAACTACCTATACACTAATTTTCATTGCTCAAATAGAACTCTAGTTCTATTATTCCTCCGTTCTTATCAACTCCATTTACAATTTGTTCTTCCTTTTGCTGATTCAAGGACTTCACCATCTCTATATTTGCATTCTTAATGTCTTTTTCACTTCTTTTAAGGTCAACATAAGATGATTGTCCCTCATATTCACTATTACCAAATTCTCTTTTGTTCTTTATCTAGCTTCATTATTTTCTCTTACCTCATCCTCCTTTTCTTGGTGTAATAACTCCTTATCACATGTAATCAACAACTTAAAATCATATTTAACAATTGCATATTCATCCTTCAATGGAAAAAGTGTATGCTTGCTCCCATCTTGCTCAAAAGAGTACGTATTGCACCTTCCATCACAAATAACTTTCTTGTCAAACTGTCAAGGTCCGCCCAACAAAATATGATAGACATCCGTAGGCTTAATATTACATAAAACTTGATCTCTATAGGTCTCCTATCTAAAAATCCACTTTATATTACTCATTCACCAAGATTTGATGTCCCTTTTGTAGCCAAAAAACTTTACAAGGACTAGGATACACTAATCTTTCCAAATTTAGTTTATCTACCATTTTCAGATTCTACACGATTACTAGTACTGCCACTATCTGTAATTATCTTGTAACATTTACCTTTGGATTTACGAGTTGTTTATGAACAATGACTTTCTTTGTGCAGGTTCTTGGATCTCCTTGATGGACTTGATCAACACCCTTTTCATGAGCAATGATTCACCAGTTTCAGGAGCATCTTCATAAATAGTTTAACTCTCACTTGATTCTTCATCTGCTTGGGCTATATGAGCACTTCCTAGGCTCAAAGAAGGATTCTCATGGCATTCATAAGATCTATGCCCAAACTGTCCACATTTGAAACATCTACCAAAAAATCCCTTATTTCTAATTCTAACAAATGGTCTCTTACCTCTAAATGAGTTGAGCAGCTTCCTCTTGAAGATTGTTCTGGCCTTTACGAGTTGTTGTTTTCTTCTTGCTTTGTTTACATATGACCTCTACCTGCATGCTCTCCTCTACCTATATAGGTTTTAACTCTTCCCCTTGATATCTGATTGTATCTTCTTGACAAATTTTATTCCTCTTAAGGCATACGGGTATGCCTCTTCATCTAATTTATGCATCAAAATATCATTCTCATCTTGGATAGTAAGTCTTAATCCATTAAGATATCTAGAAACTTTCTCATCATCATCCTCAATGTGACCAGCTCTAATGGTCAATCTGTAGAACTCCTCTATATATTCCTTTACTGACATCTCCTTTTGTCTAAGATTCGACAATCTCTTGAAAATATTGGTTTGATAATCCTTAAACATGAATTTTCCTTTTAATTTGGCCACCATCTTATCTCATACCTTGATCTTAGTATTTCCTTTATTTACTCTTTCTTCCTGCAATCCATCCCACCAAAGAGACACATGACCTTTCATCCTGGTAACAACAATTTTACCTTTTTTATCACCATCCACATTCTCATACTCGAAAGTACTTGTCAATGATAGTGAATCTATCATCTTTTCAACATTTAATCTCCCTTCATACATATGAACTTACAATTTTGGTTTTGAAGTGGCTTTCACAATGGCTTGAGAAAATTCGATCTTCTATGGTTTCTTCCTCTACAACCAAATCTTCTGGTCCAACTCTAGGTTCTTCTTCTCTGTCACTAATATATCCAATGACTCAGGGTGGGTGATAAAGGCTTGTGTGGGCATCCCCACTACAATCACTGTCACACTCATTTGAGTCACAATGTGTTGCTTTCCATTCTTCATACCTATGATGTTTAAGTTCTTCTAGCTTTCAGTCAACATCATCCCACTGGAATCAAGGACATTTTCTTATAAGCCCTGTCAATTTCCATATGGAGGTGGGTGTACGACAAGTGTGATCTCGTGGTACTGCCCAAATTTTTGTTGCCAATGAATTGCAGGGAGCTTTTCATCGATCCATCTACCGGTGACTGTGTTTGTCCTAGTGAGTCGAGGGTCGAAGATAAAATGAACAACCATGCCATACATAATCAACATATCTACCACCTCCATATTTCTATGGGACCATTCTCCATTTAAGATACAGAATGTCAACCATTTTACACGATTTGGTCCAATAAAGAATGACAGTGACATCGTTGTAAAATTTGTTAAAGTTATGCAGGAATTATGAAGCTCATCAACTTCCATAGTTGGGATGCTTCGTAAGAGCGTCCACATTCACCTTTTCCAATAATCCATCTACATAATATTTAACAAAATATCCATACAAACACCATATTCATATATCTAAATTGATTTTCAAATTAAAATATATTACAATAATAATGAAAACAAAATTAATTATCAGCCTTATTAAATTAATTAAGGAATCATAAGTCAATTTTTTGGGTGCTTGGAGCTAAGGAAATTACGATGAAAACTTATGTCTTAACATGATTTTAACATACATGAAAGGAATGAAAACAAACTAACTGTATCTATAAGTAATAGAGGTGGAAAACCTAATTACGAGACATATAATAGAGTTTTTGGTACAATGTAAAATATAGATTTTTATAAGGATAAGGGTGTGTTTCAAAGGGATAAGGGGCGAAGCCATTAAACTAGATAAAAGTTTGTAAAATTTTGAAAGATTCATTTTCAAATAGGGAAAAAACCATTGACACTTGTTTGTAAAAATTAATATTAATAGCAACTATTTTTGTGATTATAATATTATTATTATATTTAATATATTGATTGTAAATATACAATTTAAATAGGAAGATATATATTTTAAATTATTTTACAATTAAAATAGACATTTTAAATTTAAATTGTCTAATCTAACAAATAACCTCTAAACTTCACCCATGCTTAAGATATTATAAATTTTCTATTGAAATATCGTAATAAAAAAACTAATGTATGAATTATACCATCCTTTACCATGTCAACGTAGTAAAATACATTTAAAATTATAAATTATCATTACACATTCAATCAAAATTCAATGTAAGAGAAATATCATCAAACCTTTGATCAAAATTGGGTCTAAAAAAATTATCATATAATTTAAAAATAAAATTGAACTTTTGTTTATAGAAAAACTTCCATGCATCAATTTATTTCCATCTGTTGCCACGAGGTTGGCGCACTCAACAATTATTTTTTTTCTCGTAAATTTTGTTGTTCAAAAGTACACTGTGTTTTTCCAAATTATTGAAAAGCACACTATATTTTTCGAGACTTTTTGTAAAAACAATCCGCACAGTCCATCATGAAGACACACTATTACAAACACATAATATATTTATTAATAATTTAATGTCAATATATTTTTTACTTTTAAAGATTTAATATCAATATTTGAGATTGCAGATACTATATGTAGAGACAATTCATCACCATTACAAAATAAATAAAGATAATAATCATATTAAATTTAGAGACAATAATACATATTAATTTGTCTACAAAAGGTCAAATTTATTATTGCAATATTTTATGATATTGTTTTTTGAGTTCAATAATGTATATTGATTTAGAGATATTAAAAAAATTAACTACCTTATTAGTAGGGTGAGCCCTCATAACTATTAAACAATATCTAAATGTCCCATTCTAAATTTCGTACGTAAACTATAAGTTGTATTGATGCAGAGCATCAGGACATGAGAAGCACTATGTAGTCAAGCCTCCTTCTCATGATTTGGAGTTTTTGGAATGTGTTAAATTTCTTAGAGAGTCTAAGTGAGTCATTTCAAGCCAGTAATAGGGTTGAAAATTTGAATTCTCCTTCTTATTGTATTCCCTCCAAAAAGGGAATTTAAAATTGTAAGGGCTTAAAAAAGAGGAAATGTGATTGTCTTAGGGTTACAAGATGATTGTAATGAGTGTGAGGGTATCCACTGGGGTCTAGACATGATGTCATAACTCCTAAGTTGTATGTAAGCCCATGAAATGTTTGAAAAGCTGTAAAATGCCTCATTCTGGAATGTTGGAATATGAAGGGTCATAGGATAAGTGATTAGAAATCAGTTAGGGATCAAGAAATAAAGGGAGAAAGAGGATAAATTCGAGAGAGAATGGTAGTTATGGGGATCCTCGAGGGGAGAGGCTCTGAAGAAGAAAGCAGAAAGATGAGAATGTCAAAATTTTGTATGTAATACACAATTTTGATATGAAACTTTGTTTCAAGAGCATCTATGCATTGTCTTGTGATGTGTCTTTTCTTCTTACTACTAATAAACCCATTCATGCTTTGAATATTGGGAAGTAATTGTGTGTAAGAGGTTGTATTTTATGATATACATTTACAAACCAAGTCTCATTACAGGTATAGGAAGACTTAGACTACAATTGTGACTGGTGGTTGAAGGAATAAACTGTGAATATGATGGTTTGGGTAAGAATCAATAAAAGAACCTTAGTTGGTTCTTTTATTGATTTTACCAACTAAGTTAATCATTGTTGGAAGTCATTGATGAATGATATAAAGGCTTAAATCCATGAAGATAACTCTGCATTGATCAACTTAGTTGGTAAAATCAATAAAAGAACCTTAGACCCTGTCATAACACTAATAAGAGTAATTTTTCATTGTTGCATGGTGTGACATGTTGGTGTAAAACATTGTAATGACATTTTGATCAAGTTTATGGTTTGATTTCATTGTAATCAAATATTGGATCAAGTCTAAGGAAGCCCTACTCTATTTTCTTTATGGAAGAAAGACTGGAAACTCTCTAACTTTGCCCTATAGGCCTGTACAATTGGAAAAATGTGAGAAATAACAATAGTATCTTGGATGGTGTTTCACTGCTAACCAAATCACGTTTAATAGGTAAAGATACACATATAAATGAAGTTTTGAGCGTTGATGATAGTGAAGGAGAAAGTTGTGATGGATTGAGTATCTCTCAGGTCTACTATACAGTCAAAATCAGGGTTTAGTAAGCATCTGAGTTTTAAAGAACTTAATCCTTGAAATATGGACTAAAAATGGGTAGACAAGATCATTTCCATCCCTGCTAAGGGATTCTAGAATAATATTAATTGTTTGTTGTCTAAATTTTAAGAATTCCTTGACAGTTTGCTACAAGTACCATATCACGGTCAAAGGGGCTAATTGGTGAGACCACTTTGTAAAGGAAGTAGGTCATTGACTTAGGATCAAATCTTGGAAATTTTGCCATAGTAAAAAAAGGAAATGGGTGTCTAAAAACCTATTGAGTGTATCTTGGAACCTCCAATTTGAAGAGTTATGCTCAAATATGCTTGAGAACAGGGTTAGTAAGGTCTAGTGTGCAAGAAAGAAGGAAAGAGATATTGCAAAAATAAGGTAAAGAGTCAGGACTATAAATTTACACCACACCATAAAAATCCTAAAGGTTGATAGAAAATGTCATTAGATTATTGTGGGTGTTCACAATTTATCTTAATCAGGAAATCATTATGGGAAATTGCTCTTAAGAACATCAAAGGACAATTTTGAAGGACTTGAGGGAACAATAGGATTTGATCACTTTACATGCATTTAGATGATTGAGATAACATGGTTTGGTGATGAAGGAACAGGGAACATAGGTTGAAGAGGCCAAAAAGGCAAAAATTACTTGTTTTGGGATAAGATTGCAAGGAAGCTAGTGAAGAGGTGAAGGAGAAAGGTAAGAGAAAAAGAGAAGTTTAGTGAATTGTGATCATATTAGTTGTGGATTTGTCATTATATGTAGTGTTGAAAATAGGGTAGGTGATTGGTAAAGACACTTAAGGAATGATAGAGCTGATTTTCACATGTTTGGGTCAACTAGACTAACTGGGCAAGCTCTTGCAAATAGGGTAGCTGATGAATGAAGTTGTTTAAATGCATATTGATTTTCCATGGGCCTCTGCATCATTTATATTTTATACTTTTTACATAGATGGATATCAAATTATAAATGGTCAATGGGATATTGTTGTTGACCACCTCTCCTTTCTTCATAATCATGTTAATGCATTCGAATGTGTGGTTGTTGTTGAAGTTGGTAGAGGTTTTGGAGAGAGGATTTCACTGTGACAGAGCCTCTAAGGCTAAGGGAAGCTTTGTACAAGACCATGGTTTAATCTAATAAAGGCTTCTTATAGTAGAGGACTGCGTATGATTGCTTGATATCAAGAATTGAAGGTTTAAAGAACTAAGTAATTGATTCTAATGCATACTTATTGATGGATGAATGTCTTACATGTATTAAAGATGATACAAGTCTTTAGAAAGTATGAAAGGACTAAGGAAAGATAAAAATAGATTGAGATTGTCCAAATTCAAGAACATAATGTGACTGTGTTGATGGTAAATAGCTAACACAAGCAGAAGTAGGCTAATTTATTCACATTGTTACCCACAAAAAAATATTTTGTGAAAATTTTGTGAATTATAAACATAAAATGGATAACTTCTATAAAATGCATTGCACAATTTTATAAAAAAATCATTTGAATTTGTTACATACCCACATTAACGAAATCTCATTGTGAAAAACCAACATTTTTTTACACGTTTTCAAAAATATTTTCCAAATTTTCATAAAATTCAAATATAAACTTGTGAAATATTCATGTTCTTGGAATTATTTTGTGAAAAAATCACATTTCTTCTTCATGTTTTTGAAAATTTAGACGTTTATAAATACAATTTTAAATAATGTACACAAATCAATTATAAAGTATTATGATTTGATTATTCACATCACATTTAAGATTTTAATTTTTTTAGAAAATATATTTATTTTGGACTATTCAATAAATCACATGTTGATTCCATTTTAAAGTTGAAATAAAACTATGAATATATATATATATATATATATATATATATTGATTGTGTATTATCCAAAAAAATTAAATTTATGTTTTGAATAATATACAATAATAGAATACACTAAACTCTAAGTTGTGGATAATTTAATCTTTAAACATTTAATATGGATAATAAAGAGTATGCCATAAGCGGGTTTGATAACTATATATTCAACATAAGATTATTAATGAATTATTTATAAAACACAATTATTAATAAACTTTTTAACGAGGTCAATTTATAAATAAGAACAAACCTTAAAAAATTATGTGCTTATAATCCACACTGTTAGAAATCGAAACAAATAGAAAAACTATGTGAATTATCTGCATAATAATAAAATTTCTAATACAGTCTACTTATAAATAATAAAAACCACAAAAGATGTTTTTGCATTCACAAATATAAATATATCCCTTTAAAATATCATGCTCTCATAAAAGGAGGATTTAAATATATGTAGAACCTAAATTTATTAATTAAAAAAATACTATTAGGTTGTTATATATATATTTTTTGTTGAGGTTACCTAGGGAGAGGGCCCTAGCCCTTTGTGGCATCACCAACCCACACCGGCCGTAGAACTATCTAAGGATGGAAGTTTAAGCTCTTGGTTAGCCCACGGATTAAACCACATTATCATGGTGCCCTATTACCAGGGTATCCAAATCGTCGGAAGTAGGCCGCCTTAACACAGAGCCGAGATTTGAACCTTGGACCTCCCAATTACTAGGAGATCTAAGAACCGTTACACCACTACCCATTGGATACTATTACGGTTGCTATAAAGTTTCCATGTTTCACACAATTTCAATTTAATTGTATGCAATACAAATAGTTGTATAAATATGGAAATAGTTATAATTTTATAATTTTGACCCATAATTGTACAATTACTGTTGTACATGTCCTAATTTAAAATTGTAGACTCACTACATTTTTTTAATTATGAAAAATTTTACAGTTTTTTTTAAATTGTAGATATGTAACAAAAAAAATCCACATTTATTAAATTGTGGTTATCTCACAATAATTTTTATTGTAAATTTTATCATAATTTTTTCACATTTAATATTTCCACAAAAATAATGTGGGTAGAGACCACAAAATTGGATTCACACTTTTAAAGAAAACATCTACCACGAAATTGTAGAAACTTTGTGGATAAAAGACCCATTATCTTGTAGTGTAACTATGCTATGGAATGAAGGCGAGATTTTGAGGTAATTTAATGTATTGAAACTTTGTGTAAAACCCATTCTATAGAAGATATGATTATGGTGATGCATAACTTGAAATGGTGATTGAAAATATACAAGGGGTTGGTAACTAAGAAACTGTGATTTGTAAGGATGACTGTCTTTTGTATGAATGATTGCAAATTTGAGGGAGTTCTAGTTTTGACCTGTAATGAGACATTGCAACTTGATACTAAGGTGTGTGAAGGAGGGATTGTAGGATTAGAATCACTATAAAACCAAATAAAAATATAATAACATAGAGTTACCCTGTCCCAGACTGTATCACATTCTAGAGCCTAATTTGGAGAGAGATTTGATACAAAAGATGTCAAGAAATTAATGAAAATTATTTTAAGATCATGTGAAGAGAGATAAATTTGTGCATAAAGGGTGATTATGAGATGTATGATGCTCATGATAAGGGTTTCTTGATAAATAATAATGTTCTAAGGAGGGTTTTGGGTTCTAAGATATTGTTTCAGTGCTAGAAGAGGTTCATGGGTGTAATATAACTTGACGATTGACAAGAATCAAGGGGTGTAGGTTCACAAAGAAGTATAAGAGTTAAGGAAGACAAGAAATTGGTGTTCTAACAAGAAAAATCAGAGCTTCTTGTTAAAATTGTAGTGAATGTGTTTAACCTATGTGTGGGTTTCTAAGAGCCATTTTGACATGTGAAATAAAATTAACCATCATTGCAGGGGTCTGAGACTATTGTGGGGTTGAGAACGAAGGCATGAAAAACTCGAACATGTTAAAGCCAAGATGTCAAGGAGTTAAAAAAATCACATGCACAGTCGTGTATGTGCGAACTGAGACAATCTAGTTGTATTATGACTAACAAGTGTCTTGATTCCTAAGTGATAATGAATGACTAGTAAGTTAAGTTGAGGGATGCCATGAGAATGTTGATGTAGAAAGGAAAGTATCATAAAAGAGTGAGTGGAAGAGAACTTTGACATAGTCCTTGAATTAACTTGGTGATAGTCCTAATCACTAGTTTGAAACAAATTTTTTAAAAGGGGGGCTTCATATTGAAAAGGACGGATTAGTTGTCTATCAAAAAGTTGGCAACGTTGTTAGAATGGAATGAGATCTAGAACAAGACTTTAATTTCTTTAGTGATAAGTACAAGAGTGAGTATTTGACTGTACTGTCACAATATAGTGAGAAATCTGAACAAGATAATATTGTTAGATTAAATTTGAATCTTGTTTATTCTATAATAATGTCTTTTGTTTCTATATCATGTCATAAAAGAAAACATTAAAACATGTTAACATTTTTAATCATATTGAATTAATTTAAATTTGGATCAATGCATTCATAATATATATAATATAGATCGGGTTTAGTCCTCCTTATCATACTTTATATACTATAATTACTTATACAACAATGAAAAAGTTAATATTTCAAAATATTAAATTATGAAAAAGGTTAATTTTTTTTTAAAAAAATTTAAATTTTCACAAAGTTGAATTATTTTCAATAAATATATTCATACAAAATCTTATATTTTATATTAATTTATTAAATATTAAATACTATTATTGTTAAACTAATGCATATTTTAATTATTAAAGTAAACGTCAAGGTCATTAAGATCAACTGCAAGGTCATCATACCACCAACATTTTATAAGGAAAGAAAGAATAGATAGATAGGTAGTAAAATTATATTTCCCTATTGAAAAATGGAGTAATGTCTATGCTCAAAATTCCATGTTGAAAATGCAATGCTACTTCTATACAAGCCAATCTATTAGAAACATGCCTAGGAAATTTATAGGGAGTTCACAAATTTCCTTCTATATTGCTCCGATTGTATTTCTTATAGTACTAATAAAATCCAATCCTCTTAATTAAATCTCTTAACTTAGGGATCATCCTTGGTCTACCTACACCATACATATAACAAATTAAAATGTGGGATAACAGATTTCACTTATCTCCACAATGGATTGACCATGACTGTGACTATGCAATTTAGAAGACACTACATACACGACAACAATAGATGGTAACCAGTTGGAGAATGGTGGATTAAAGTTCATGGAAATAAAAAATAGGTCCGCCAAATAAGAAATGTTAATATTCCTTCTTGTTGTAGCCATATCCTAACATATCTTCAAATTAAACTCTAAGAGTTCTAAAAAATTGGGTTTATTGTCCTTTAATATCATGTTTGACATGGTCATTTTCTACTCCATAAATTCTATTTAATAGGACCACGATAACCCTAAATAGTTCTAAATAGTGACATAGGGAGGTTAAATTTCTATCTCTGTTTAATCCTAGATGAGTCAATGGCCCAATCTCTTAGATATTCAAACACATCACTTTCATTAATATATTCTTGCACTATATCTTAATTGTATGATAAAGTGGGGGAATTAATATTATAAATACCATTAAAAGTGCTTCATATTAACCATAACAATGATGGATCTTGTAATATTAAAGATGATTTTCCCAACTTGAAGGGTGTAGGCAATGAACATGTGTTTGATAATAACTCATCACTTGGGAAAAATTTAGGATTAGATGTAATATTGTGTAAACAACAGCCTTTGATTGATTTCAAATTATCCTAATAATCCTAATCTATTTGTAACAAATCTCATCCTCTATAATTTTGGTCACAATCTTGATTTTCTAAAAATAATTGGCTCTAATTATAGAGAATTGAGTGTCTTTCAACTCTTGTATTTGGGATGAAGATAAATATTCTACTTTAGGCACTATTTTTCTCCAATTTCTCCTCTTCTTTACTTTAATTTTTCGCAAAAAAATCTTCATGCCTACTCTCTTTTAATTATCTTGACAAATCTCTATGAAAGCACAAATTTATTTGAAGGGAACTCTGATAGCTCAAACTCTTAACAATGGAATTTTGACAAAGAAAGATGCTTTTAAATTAACTGGTTGAGAAAACAATTAATGTTTTTTTACCAATTTTTTTTTGTTAAAAAACATTGTGTGTTTTTCAACATTTTTCAGAAACAAATCTATTTTTTGATAATTTTTGTAAAAACAATCCGCACAATCCATCATGAAGACACTAGTTACAAACAAATAATGTCTATTAACCCACTAAGAAGTTGATAATACTAATGTTGGTCCAGGCAGTCTATTTTTCATGATGTATCTGGTTTACTCTTTTACATATTTTAATGCCATATACTAGTGTTTACTCTTTTACATATGTTTAAGACTATTAAATACCATAGATAATTTGTATGGAGTTTACCAATCTCTCTCTCTCTCTCTCTCTCTCACACTCACTCTCTCTCTCACACACACACACACACACACACACACACACACACACACACATCAATAAGAATTTTATATCTACATTAATTTAATTTTTATATTTTAATAATAGGGAAACCTAAAAAAAACATAATAAACTAACATTTAGAAATAATAATAAAATCTCAAACGACATACAAAATGTAAGCCGTCTCATTAATTAAAAAAATTCACTTCTATGTATCCACCTCTTTAAACTTTTTGGGAATGAATGGACACCATTTCATAAGAAGTTAAAACAATTATTGAATGCGGTTGAAACATATATTTCTAACAATGACTAAAGGAGGACTTGTTAACGTTATTATGTCTACATTTTACAAGTTTCAAAGATAACATACAACTACTTATGTGGAGTAGCGATGAACACAAGGAATGTTGTGAAATTATGTCAATTTACTTGAATACCCACGGAAGTAAATGCTCACAGTAGACAAAACCAGATACATCATGGAAATTAGACTGCCTAGACCATATGAAGAAGATTAGACAACAAACATCACTTACGAAAGTCCAATAAAACATTAGTATATAGTGGGAAAGATATATTGGCTCATAAAATTGCCCATAATAAGGAGTATATAGTGGATAATAAGTATAAAGACATAATGCAAAATTGTAATCTAATATGTTGAAAGATGTCATTGATTCACACAAGCAAAGCAGGGAGATTAATAGATCGAATAAACTTATTGTTGTCGGTGTCCCTCCTCGGCTCCTCTGCTTGGCTTCTCTCCTCACTGCCTCCCCTATGTTGTCTATGGCGATTTTGCGGCTCCACAATTTGCTCAAACATGTTTGCCTCATGGTAATGGAGCCCCTATTTTTTACTTTGTAAGATATGTCGTCTAGTTATCATGAAACGTCATGTCCCAGTTCGTACCAAGCCCCCATCATTTTTTGAAATGGCAATGATAAATGGGCTGGGCCTGATTTGGGTGCCATTTTGGCATGAAAATTGATGATTGATATTCAAACAAGACCCCTTTCCACATCATCATGCCTTTCCACGTCATCCTGCACCAACACGTGTTATTTTTCGTCTTCGTCATCTTGGCCATCTTATCTTGCGGACGAGTTTCATGTTGTATGGCGACATGGTATAACATGATATCATGGTGTTAGAACATGTGCATTCTATGGGGAGAATAGTCGCTAACTTGTAAAATAGCCTATCCTGCTGACGTCGGGGGGCATTTCTCCCCACCTTCTACATATGGAATGAAACAACGTACCACATAAATGAGATTTGACGTCTGTCCCAGGCCTTTTCAGTCATGTGGAATGTATTTTACGGTCTGTGTGTTTATTAAAAAATGTCTACAACGAAGTTTACTTAATATTTCTATGAAATTGTTCAATTGACGCCACAAATGTCTATGAGACGTCTAATTTGCTTATAGTGATCTGCCACGATAGAAATAAGATACCCTCACGTTAGAAGCTTCTATTTTTGCAGTTGTCATTTCTGCAATGTACTGGTAAATTCATTAGATGAACAAAGTTTTTTTGTCAACAAAAATCAAATCTGCAGAAGGTATGTCGAACAACAACCCAATATAACGGCTAATATCCCCGTCATTTAATAGGATTTGTGATTTATGCCTTGCTTTAAAAAAAAAACATTGTATTGGTACTCCACACTTCTAATTTATGTTTAAATGACAAGGCACGTGACATGGATGTATTTTTTTATTATTGTCATAGAAAATCAGTGTGCTCGCATAAAATAAACAACATTAAGTAGTCTTTATTATAACATAAGATTGTAAAATGGAAGCTCTCACAACCTTGTTTGAAGAGGATAAGATTGCAAAAACAACATATTACTTGACTAAAATTCATAATAGAAGGCTCAAGATTAGCAAAGAAATCGAGGAAAAACTGAAGTAGCAGTTTTGGGCCAGTTTCTTTGGTGTATTTGGCAGGTTTGTTTTTTATTTTTTGGGTGCCATAGTTTTCTTAGCGTCGTGGATGTCATTAAAATCTTTCATTACATTTCATTTCATGCCATGTATGCAAATGTGAATAACCAATCATTTTGTAGATTGTTTGGTGAAAACAATGTTAGTGTTTCATATAATACGGTGGTCGATTAATACCATCAATTTCTAATTCTGCTTATTTTCCCTTCTGTACATGATTTTTATGGAAGCATGATTAGATCAATAAGTAAGATTTGAAATAGGGAAAATAAGTAGAACTAAAAATATATTGAAGGGAGAGAGTGTTTGGAAAGTTTTAAAAATGAAAAAAATGGTGGCATGAGAACCAAAGAGCTGCTAATGTTGAATCATAATCATCTACATAATTTATTTCATCAAATCTTATTTTGAGTTCCTCAACATTGGTTGAATGGTCTGAATGAGCTTCCAACAAATTTGAGATTGCTAAAATGTTTTTTAGTCTGGGAGTTTAAATTTGAGTAAAACATGTGTACCTTTACACCGTAAAACAACTTTATGTTACATTCACTTGGTAAGTTTTTATTTATTTTGAAAAATGTCAAAATTCTGCAATATATTTTTTCAATTTGTATCTCCAACTACTTAGAATACAAACTCCCTAGGAAACTATTATTTAAGATTTCTTTTCGAAAACATTTGATGAACATTCATAAAAATGAGAAAGTTTTGGATGTGTATAAACATTGTTTCTAATTTTATTTAGAAAGAGTAACATGTAACATGTTCGATGTGTGCTTATTGCGCCGAAAGGCGTCTCAAATGAGAATGAGCCCTCCCATTATTGAATGGTAACGACTATATTCTCTGTGCTTCTCATGATTTATTCAAGATGTATAAGCGGAGGTTTGTAAACCTCTTATTTTTTGAAGGTATCCTTCCAAAAACCAGAAGGTTTTTCATCAACGAACATCTGTCCTATGAAAATGTATTCAAAATTGTAGAGATGGAGTTAAAATTCATGTACGACATACTCTTCTCCAAATCATGGGGCACTGATTTCAGTAAGTGGGGAACACTACTACGCTTTTTCAACACTCGTCTTCTGGGAGTCGACGTATTTTTGCTTTACTCGTGGAACCGTTCATTCCTGTGAGTATGGACGGACAAAGATTTTTGCTCTGTAGGTCTCTTTGCTCAATTGCTTGTCATATCTTTAAATTGGTGAGTTAATTTCAAGCTCTAATTTATTAATAAATTGAGGGAATATGGGATTTTTGATGTTATTTTTTTTGTGAGTGGTGTGTTATTAAAGAGTTTCTCCAGATTATGTGTTGTTATTAACGGGAATAAATGAAACATCTCCTCTCTTCGGTACTGTGATGATAAATTTGATCCCTGCCATTATTTTCTTTATGCCATGGGATTTCAGGTGACTAATCTTGCCCTTCTACTCAGTATAAGATTTTATTGAGCTATACCCTAGGGTTTTGTAGTTTTACTGATACTGAACTTTTTGTTTCCTTACAGAATGGAGAAATTGGATGTTAAGCGTGTTCCCATCCAATTCAAAATTGTGGGCACAATGATTTGTGTGTGCAAAGTAATGACTATGATTTTCTGCATGGTCATGCTCTATTACAACTCACCTCGGGGCCTTGACTACCACATTCACACAATGCTCCCTTCAATATTAATTTTAGATTTGTAAAGGAGGGGGATTCTGCAAAACAAAGGATGCATTTGTCTCATGACAACAACGATAAGCTTTTCATTTTCGATGATATTACAGTGAACGTTTCTTGCTACCCTTTTCTTTGAATAAATTTGATGTTACAATTCTATTAAACTATTATTATCACCCTGATATAATTCTTTTATTGGGTTACTTGGTTTGTTTCTTATTATATTGGGCACTGGACGTATGGGAGCACACAGGCCAAGGCATTGAATAAGTTTCCAGCGTCGTTCTCACTTATAAAAATGATAACTTTATTTGGGTTAGTGCAAACTACCATCCTCATAATAATACTGGATAAGGGCATCTACAAAGCATCAAGGACTTTGGATTCAGGAGGATTTTTGATGGTTCTCTTCGGGGTAAGTGTGCAATTGCATATTGTGTTGGTGAATTATTTCCAAGAATAACCAAACTCAGTCTCACATTAAAATTTTGAATTATGGCAATGGCAAGGGATGGTTCACCATGTTTTTACTTATGCATTGCAATTATGTTGTGTTCAGAAAAGAGGGCCTGTGTTTGTCGCAATATTCAACCCTATTTCTACTATCTACTCCAGCATTTTGTCATCCATCTTTTTGGGCAAACCCTTGCATGTGAGAAGGTAGGCCCCTAAAAATTATTTAATGGATATCTGCAACTAACCCTACTTATTATTTGTTTGTTTTTGTTGGACATTGCAATTAGTATAATTTTTATATTCGGTGGGCTCTACGTTGTTGTATGGGGCAAAAACAAAGCCCGTAAGCGATTTATTTCGATGGAGAGAGATCTTCCCCAAAACATTATGAAAATAAATTATATTGACAAAAAAATTAAATGTGAAAAATCCTCTCCTTCCTTAGTCACGTAATAATGCTTGTACGAAAGTTGTTTACAATGACTCTGATAATAACATTTAAGTGAATTAATTTAAATAATTCAGGGTTGTCGGACTAATCACTCGGCATCTGGAATTTTCCATGCACTAGCATCAAATTAGGAGAGCGGGAGTGGTATGGTAGATCTTATCGTAGGTGCAGGGTTAGCTTGTCATATCTTTAGGTCTCTTTGCTTAATTACTTGTCATATCTTTGACTTGGTGAGTTGATTTCAAGCTCTAATTTATTAATAAATTGAGGGAATATGAGATTTTTGATGTTTTGTTTTGTATGTGTGGCCTTCTATTAAAGAGTTTGTCTAGATCATGTGTTGTTATTAATAAGAATAAATGAAATGTCTCCTCCCTTCGGTACTGTGATGACAAACTTTATCCCTGCCATTATTTTCCTTATGGCATGGGCTTCAAGTGAGTAATCATGCTCTGATACTGAGTATAAGATTTTATTGAGCTATACCCTAGGGTTTTATGGTTTGAATGGTATTGAAATTTTTATTTTCTTGCATAATGGATAAAGTGGATGTTAAGCGTGCTCCCAGCCAATTGAAAATTATGGGCACATTGATTTGTGTGTGTGGAGAAATGACAATGATTTTCCTGCACGGTCATGCTCTATTACACCTCATCTTGGGGCCTTGACTACAACATTCCCATAATTCTCCCCTCAATATTATGTTTAGATTTGTACATGAGGGGGTTTCTGTAAAAAGCATGACGCATTTGTCTCATGGCAGCAGTGATAAACTTTTCATTTTCGATGATTGTAGACACCTAAATTCGGTATCTATACCCTTGATCCCCCACATGCACATAATTAATTTTAAATGAGCCCATTCCCCCTTAATTTAATCAAATTCCCATCCGAGTCCTATGAATTAATTAAGTACATTAATTAATTAATTAATCCATTAATATCTTGTCTTTCCCAAACAAACTTCTATTTGTATTACTTTTTTATCCTACACACACACCCCCTTGCTTTCCTAGCTTTTATCTATTTTTGTACCCTAACTACTCATATCTCATCCCCTTCCCACCTATATGCTTTAAAGCATTGGACCAATTGTTAAAAAGCCAAAATCACAAAATCTAGTCCCATTGGGGAAACTTTCCCCACAATCGGCGGCGACCCAACCCAGTCGTCGTTGACCCTATAAAGCTATTATTATTTTGCCAAAAATCATCAGATGCATGTAATTTTGAGCTCTCTTGCGACCTTTGCATTTTTACTCGTGCCTGGGTATTAGTGAGACATTGTACAAACCTTCTGCATATCCCTTCGGCGTGCTTGCATCACTCACGATCATCCTTTGTGAGATTTTCCATCATCATTATCTTACTTTTCGTATATTTATCATATTATCGTATTCTCTTTGTTCCTAATATTTTGCACGTATAGAGTAGCTTCTGAAGCATCTAGGGAATAGTCAATAGTCTTCTCTTATAGCCCTTTTGCCTGCAAATTGTCATATTCATCCCCTTATCCTTGGCTTTATAATTCCCTAATACAGTTGTCTTCGATCCCTCCTGGTCACCGTCGACCAGGGCCTTGTTCATCCAATAATCCATCCAACCCTTCCTTATTCTTTCCTTTGTCTTTGGCTCTCTTTTCCAGACCCTCTTAGAACACTTACAGACCCTTATCAGCTTCTAGAAGTGCACTCAGACCTAGCAGGTCTACGTATTTTATCTACAGGTTCAGATCCATCCTCCCAGGTCATTTTCGACCTTCCTGTGCATAGTTTGGGTGCCATCAACCTAGATCAGGTAACACTTATTTGCAGTTACTTCAATCTAATAGGCTTAGATCAATTTTTGTCATTTTCTCAGATTCAGTAACACTTATGTTTTTGCATGTTTTTACTGTTGTATCCTTTATTTCGCTTTATCTAAACCATGAGGGTTGACATCTGCGAAAGGGATTCAAAAGATTCTTAGAGCAAGAATTTTCCGAGCAACCCCTCATAAATCCATCTAATCAATATTGTTTTTAGTCTTATTTGCAGGCTTAATCTGATTTGCAGCATCGAAATCCATCATCATCTTATGCCCGTATCACATTGCATCCGAGGGTAACACAAACCCTCCCAACATTTATGAGTTTTCTAGTTTCTTTAGTAGATAGTGCATTAACCTAATTAAGAACGAGAAATTCGGAAAACATTCCTGGCACGCCCGATGGGACCACCCATTTGGTGATCTCTTTCT